>JAVTVY010048724.1:116162-227902 GCA_036873755.1 Hanleya hanleyi
CATGCCTTGATCACGTGATCGTCATGGGAAACCCCCACTGGGGAATCCCCCTGGGAAACCCCGCCACAGTTCCGCCACAAATTTTACCCGGAGGAACAAATAAGTAGGTCAATGCTAAGGAATTTCAACTTTATATACTACTGACCCCCAGCGAGGTGGTTGCCTGTTCATACTACAAATTCTGCCGTGGAAATGAAAAATCAATTATAGTGTCAGATCCGACATTCAATATTGAGCCGTCCTCCACAAAATAATTTCCGCGTTAATAGGAGAGCATAATTTCAAGTATGCATGAGATGAAAAAAAAAAAAAAAAAACCACACACACGTACAAGATGGGTTTGTGCAAGAAAGAAGCGGTCAACATTTTTGCAAGGATGACAGCAAGACTTCATGATGTTAGTTTACATAAAATCCTTATTACTGTATTCGTTTTCCAAATGAATTTCCAGGCCGTTTTCTAGAGCGTAACGTTTCCCGGTCACGCATTGAATGTGCCTGTTCACTTGAACAGCATGGAGATGTAAAACACATTTTCAAACGTCCTGGGTTGAGCGGAATCAGAGTTACGGAACGCATATATCATTCACAGCGTCGCTAATTTGGGAATTATCCAAAGCTATGAGATCGTCTTTTTAGCGTTTGGTGAACGACATACAATGGTGGTTGGAACATAAAACTGCGTGAGTTAACTAGAAGACATATAATTCCGCAGGCTGATTAAAATACACGACACGAACAACCCATGTCCCTTATGCTTTCGTAGATTGGAAATGTCGAAATGTTATATATATTGTGTATGGCTCGATTTTGTCCTGGTTCTTTGCTCTTTTGTGAACACCGTTACAAAAATCATAAAATTACAGGAAACAGGTTCAGCAATTAGCTGAGATGCATTGAGAAGCAAGACCAGTATGCTGCTGTTGTTTGTTGAAAGAAGTTGGAATATGTCAAAATTAAAACGACAACAATCTGATCAACAGATATATGAAGTTCCCAAGGCTGAAAGCAAAAATGTTACAACAACACGTCATTGGTCTGTCTCCTTAACTTGTAAATATGGCCATTAGAGTTTGTTTATGTAAGATCAGAACATGTTCATGATATCACAGCGCACAATTTGTCCAGTAGAAATCCCCCATAATACCTCACTTTCTGGACAGGATCCGGCGAGTTTTTTCGGTTCAAAAGACGACAAAAAAAAAACTATTTCGACACATACTTGCTCTGAAAATATATTCCATGCAGTATGAGAACACATGAAAATAAGTACGAACGGCGACTTCACGAGAAAGGACGCGACTGCGAGGGTGTTGATAATTGAGATCTTTATAACCCAGAACCGGATCCTGTTCAGTGAGACCTGAACCAGAATTATTGTCTTCTCGGCGAATGGGATATCTATAGCCGTGAAACCTGATGACGTGTTATCCTTCTTTCTATCCCATGATGCATCGTTTATCCATGCCAACAGAATGACAGTTTCCATCTGTGTAGTCCAAAGATGGCGGATTTATACTTCACTTATTCCCACAATGCAGTGCAGTGATGTCATCAGTGTCAAGGTGTATTGAGACTAGATCACAGGAGACTTCTGCCCTCCGACGCATCAAACATGATTTGATGACAAAACCTTGACGCTCTATCATAATTACGGTACCGGTGTCCGTTGGTTGGTTAGTTGGTTTGATTGGGCACTCCATCGTAGTACTGTACAGTACATGGGCATTGGTCATACAGAGTATGCCGTGCAACCCGTTCCCCCACATCGCCCTACACATGCTCTCTCGTTTCAATGACGCATAGCCACTGGTAATGAATACATGTTCCCCGTTATATCTTCTTTGCGTCTGAATCCATATCATCTAACCTTGACCGTTACAGGCCACATAACTGGCTGACATATTCTCACTTTTACCAAAGTAATGTTGACCACACTTTTTATAAGTGTCTTAATACAAGTATATTGAGATATTGAGCTGGATGAGGCAAACCGAAGGTGAAACCTAGTAGTATTTGTTATACTAACTAATAATTACTACGTTGCTAAAGTACCATAGTAATTATATTGTTTTGTTTGCCATACTTGTACCATCTTACGAGTCGTGCAATAAACATATTGTATTGTATTGTATTGTTATGTTTTCAGGGTCATCGTGTCCGGAAGACTCTGTGTCCTGGTCCAATTGGTGTTACATATATACCGGAGAGATAATGGACTTCACTGATGCTGAGCTGTTGTGCAACAAGGGGTATGACGGGACAGTAATGACCGTTCACAGTGACGAGGAACAGACATTATTACTCAAGATGGGGTGAGTTGTTTAAAGGGCAACCCCAATAGGGAACTTGCAAATGAGTTGATAATTTAGTGATAATTAGATAGACAAATAACTATATATATTCTTTTCTATAATACTACCTCGTTATTAGGATTCTGATTTACTTCCATCTCATTAGCACTGTAAATGGACTCTTGATTCCGCATATTCATTACAGGGTAATTAAAATCTCACAAATCTCGCAAAAATTTCCTCAAGTAAGCCCTTGGTAACTTATTGCTATCGTAACCTTATCTATTAAAAATTATTCCAAATTTGTTCAAGAGGGTCAGCGATTTGACAAAACACAGATATAGATACAACGATATTTAAACTGAGGTCGAGCCGAGGCCCACCAGCCTACCCCGGACATAAATGTTCGAATTTCTCTTGAGACCCTTTCGGTATCCCATAACAGAATCGTAATAACGTCAAGGCTGATGTCTTCTCTGTGAACGAGCGTGATTCGGGCCTTTCTTCTGAGCGATTCCGTCAGCACGTGCAATATCCTAACTTGGGGGCATTTCACACTGCGCCTTATGGGCTGCAGGCTGCTGGAAGATTATGTCTATTCCCTGACTGATCCGAAGAAATTGTCTCGTGACGCAGACTAGGTTCATGGAACTTCCGTCCCACAGGGATTCTAGTTTCGCGCCAGATTTAGGTCGGGTGATATTTATTTATTTTTTCCAAAAATAAATTAAATGTTAAATGTTTGTGTCTAATACCGATCAAGTCGATGCTATATAGGGGCCGCGTTGTTATGCTATTCAAGATGTCTACATGAGCAGCTACAATAAAAGCGTGGCTGGGATACAAATCATCACAGGGATCACTTCTGGTGCTTGTGATGTGTTAGAAATATGCAGTCAGTATTTTTGCCTGTGGGGTCATTTCTTTTCAGCACGCTGGCATCTTTTTCCACAGCCTTCATGTTGCGTTTAATAATTCCCCTACTTTGCTTACAATACACAGAAGTACATGGGAACAAAATCTGCTTTTTAAGGTACTATTTATTGATATGGTACCAAAAAAAATCAACCAATCACAAATCAACCAAGCATTCCCGAACTTAAGGACTACTTTAAATACAAATTGACGTATTTTGATCCAGCGCCAATTTTACACGTATAACAGTTCACTATCGAACAACTAAATTGGTGTGAATATCCTGTATACGTATCATAGATTTCATTAGATTCGAACACATCATTTTGTGACAGCTAAACTAAACAAACAATATTTTCTTGACAAATGTGCTATTTTGTAAATTAGCCGATTTTATCCTCGCATTCTATGGAGAAAGTTTGTGAAATTTTATAAATATACAGCACTGTAGATATCGTTTTAGCGGCAATGTGCATTAAAACAGTAAACCACAACCATATGTAGGGCGAGAAACAACCAACAAGCATATTGATGCGATATTTTTTTAATTCAAGGTATATCCCGGAAAATCCGTACTATAATCGTGCTCCCTGGAAAATGAATCCAGGGTCTCTATACTTGGCAATATGCTGTGTTACGTGTGATTTGGTGCTAATGCTGATATATGGAATATGGGATAGGTCTTTGGATTATGGACGCGGAGATTCTTTAATAACCAGACTCTTGTTATTGAACCAAGTTCTCTGTGGGTTGTCCCTGAGGTACGCCCAAACGCCATACACGTCAAAATATGTCAGCCCCGTGAGTAAATGCCTCTGAACGCAATTAAGCGCAACATAAACACACAGGGGCTCGTTACCGTTGTTAATTGGTTAAATAGGTTGATTATAGGGGGGGGAGTCGAGGTCGTTTTATTACCGACCTCGACCCCCCCCCCCTATAATCAACCTATTTAACCAATTAACAACGGTAACGAGCTCCTGTGCATAAACACGGGTGGTGGAAAAAGATGCCGGTGTGCTGAATAGAAGTCAACTGGCCCCAGGCATATATACTGCCCTCATAATTCTCAAAACATCACAAGAACCTAAACTGGTCCCTGTGATTTGCATCCCAGCCACTCTTTTATCGTAGCTGTTCATGTTGACACCTTGAATGGCATGACCACACGGCCCCTAACACAAAGCAATATATGACAACAAAAAGATCAAAGTGCCAATTCTCCTGGTCAATGTTACTGTAGTTTCTCCTCTTCCTGATTCTATGTTCATTTGATTTTCAGTTCCTCCGATGATGTGTTGGAGTCGAAATACCAATCAGTATGGCTGTATCTCAGTGACAGAGGACAAGAGGAAAAGTTCTTTTGGCTGGATGGATCAAAAGTTGATTACACTAACTGGGAACTCCCAAGTATGTATAAGATCTTAAACTTGATATGGTAATTAATGTTTGAAATGCGTAACAGCATACCCCATCGTCAATGATTATAAATTATGCACTCATTGTGCAGGCTTATATGTTGTTCTCTAAGGAATATTCTCATGTAGATATTGTTACAAGCTAACTATTCGCATTAACGAAATGTTAATAAAAACGATAGTCATGGCTTTGGATAATCCCTATTTACGCGACGCTGATAAGATATATATGCATATAATATATATATATGTATCCACTTTCATCTGATTTGAAGGAAACCACCGACAAAAAAATCATATTTAGATCACACACCATCAGAATCACCATGTTGTCATGGTGGCATATTCGGAAAACTGTTGACCATTTCTCGCTTGTAAGATAACTAGCTTCTAAACGCATCAACCTCCAGAAAAGAAAAATGGCAAATGTTGCAGGTTTTAGGTGGATTTTTAGCCCACCATAACCAGATGGTGGGCTGTTCAATCGCTTTTGTCCGTGGTCCGTCGTCAGTCGTCCGTCAGTCAGTCGTCCGTCCGTAAACAATTCTTGTTATCGCGATTTCTCAGGAACTACTTCATGGATATTTCTCAAATATGGTACACAGGTTCCCCTTGGGGTCTAGTTTTGCAAGATATCTTTTCTAGTCCAATTCGAAAATCCAATATGGCCACAAGGCGGCCATCTTGGATTTCCCCATGAAACTTTTTTATCGAGATTTCTCCGGGACAACTGGATGGATCTTTCTCAAATTTGGTGCACAGGTTCCCCTTGGGGTCTAGTTGTGCAAGATACCCTTTCTGGTCCGGTTCGAGAATCCAATATGTCCACTAGGCAGCCATCTTGGATTTTCCCATAAAACTTTGTTATCGTGATTTCTCAGGAAGTACTTCATGGATCTTCCTCAAATTCAATACACGGGTTCCCCTTGGGATCTAGTTGTGCAAGATACCTTTTTCGGTCCGATTCGAAAATCCAATATGGCCACCAGGCGGCCATCTTGGATTTCTCCATGAAATTTTGTTATCGTGATTTCTCCGGAACTACTGCATGGATCTTTCTTAAATTTGGTACACAGGTTCCCCTTGAGGTCCAGTTGTGCAAGATACCTTTTCTGGTCCGGTTGCAAAGTCCAATATGGCCACCAGGCAGCCATCTTGGATTTTTCCATGAAACTTTGTTATTGTGAGTTCTCAGGAAGTACTGCATGGATCTTTCTCAAATTTAGTACACAGGTTCCCCTTGGGATCTAGTTGTGCAGGATACCTTTTTCGGTCCGATTCGAAAATCCAATATGGCCACCAGGCAGTCATCTTGGATTTCCCCGTGAAACCTTGTTATCGCGATTTCTCATGAAGTACTGCATGGATCTTTCTCAAATTTGATACACAGGTACCCCTTGTGGTTCAGTTGTGCAAGATACCTTTTTCGGTCCGAATCGAAAATCCAATATGGCCACCAGGCAGCCATCTTGGATTTCCCCATGAAACCTTGTTATCGCGATTTCTCATGAAGTACTGCATGGATCTTTCTCAAATTTGATACACAGGTACCCCTTGTGGTTCAGTTGTGCAAGATACCTTTCTTGACATTTCAATCTTGAATTTCCTCTTGAAACATTGTTATCGTGAATTCTCACGAACTACTTCATGGATCTTTCTGAAATTTGGTACACAGGTCCCACATGGGGCGTAGTTGTGCAAGGTGCCTTTTTGGTCCGATATAAAAATCCGAGTTACCCTTCAAATCAATACGGTATTCCCGAGTTGTGACGTTGCATCGCAAGAGTCGGCGGATCAAACAGTGGGGCATATTCTATATATTGACTATAGAGAATATCCATGCCTTCACCTTCTAAAGGAGTTCAAATGATTTTGAATTAAAATGTATTTCTTCAAATTTTAAATCAGTTTACTTTAGTCCATGCCATTGCAAGTGAACTGCCCCACCGTTTAATCTGCCGATGGGTTGGCTACACAAAGGGACGTCACTGACACAATGTCACAACTTGACAACTGTCGACTACTGTGTTTCGATCCAACAGAGATAATCAGGATTCAGACACCTTAAAAGTTTCGAAATTACTGGACGGACCGGATCACTTTAGTATTAAGTTTTGTATCATCTTACTATTTTCGAGCATGGTATCATAAAGGAGATATCTCAAACTAGCCCAGTAAGCAGAACAGAATTGGCATTCGTTCCTACTTATAAAACCTATAAAAAGTATGTTTTATAGCTCATGCCAAAGTATCAAGAGATTTGTCTTCACTTCCAGTACCCAATGATGACACGTGCAAAAAAAAAAAAAAATACTACAAAACGAAGGCGAAGGATCCTTCGGACATTCACTTTCAGACTAACTTTGTTCATTTCATTTGTACTATAACAACCGACATCAAGCACAGTTTCTAGAAATTTTGAAACTCCTGAAACTTAGAAAGATAATATCTTGGTGTTTTCCAGTGTCCATTTTTCGGTCTTTTTCGCTCAAATTCAAAATTCTGCAAACAAAAGTACAAATCAATCGTTTGTTCTTAGTAACAATGGACAAACAGATTCTCTTGTCATTAGCTTACTATTATCGGACAATGGTGGGCGCCAAGATCCTTCAGGATCTCTCGTCTTTCATCCACTCGACCTTAGGTTGGTCACGAGATGGATGTGACATTATCAGCAATATCGGCTATATCCAACCATGCTTACGATCAAATCGAAGGACCAAAGCAAAGCAATTGCATTATTTCATTTTTCCAGAATTTCCCGAAATTTGTCATCATATGCCGAAGGTGTATGTCCCTTCTATTTCCACACGCTCGAGAGATTTATTCCACTTTGAACTTCTCTCTTGCTCAAAGTTCAATTTCATCTAATATATCTCTTGTTGTCTTTCTTCTTCACCCAGAGCCAATTAGTGTGCAATATAACCACACCCAAATATGAGTTTTGATTGTACTGATTCCCGGCTCAAAAATAAATTGATACGGGATATGGGGACGACGAGAAGTTCTTCGACGGAGACGTGTGCTTTTCGTTTCCTTTGTACATTCGAGTCATTTATATGAACTACATGGGTGCACAATTCTCAAAATGAACTTTTTCACATAAAATCTCACCATTTCGGTCCCATCCTTGCGTCCGACTGTGATCGAAAGGGTTTGCCTTCTATATAATCAAATGTGCAATATCAGTTTCAAGAGATCTTTTAGAAAAATCATTTAGAAGTTACCTGTGCATCGAAAATTTCGCTGAACATGAGTATAAAATGATCAGCTTGCGGTGGTGAATCTTGATTTGGCTAATGTGCATTTTGGGGTAAAAAAATCCAGTTCTGAATTATCTTACCTGGTCGCCATCTTGGATTTATTATCATGCTGTGCACGGATATTCATTCTAACAAACTCATAGATATTTTCTTACACGATGTGCTATGATGACTAATATCTTCATATTATATATAGTATGAAGAAATATCCAAACAGAATGCAAATGGTAAAAAATGCCCCCTATACGTCTAGGAAAAACACATTGGTTTCCGTACAACACAGAACAAACCACACAAACGTCTCTCCAACAAACTTATTTTTACCTTATATTTCTAGTTGATTTGCCCTAGTATGAAGATTGCTCATGATTCAATTCGCATGAGTACATTCATAAAACAAATGCAGAATAATTTTTCTCTTGGTTGCTGAAGGTGCACATATCGGTATCGGTTTTACCCCATAGATTAAGACGATAGCTGATTACAAGTATTCTATAAATTATTTGATTCGAGACAATATATACAGCCGTGTTTTGAAGTCCAAACTATTTCTTTTGAATTGGGTTCATGACCCCATTTCTCCTCAATTCGTGGTCGTTTTATTTCGATCCTCTTGATAAGTATACTGTATAGTAAGTTTAAGCATTTTTAGTGAAATAACCGGTTTTTATAGTTGTACGTTTTTCATTCGATATGTTGTGAAGTGTGGCACCATGAAAAATAAAATAGATAGGTTTATTTCCAAACTTATTCTGAAGTTCAGTGAATTTGAAGAAAAAAAACAGCGTACCATTCTCACTTAAAAGGTCACTGCTATAGGATGCCCCAGACATGATCAACTACTTTGGAACAATGTAAAACAGTACAATGTCGTACTTTTTTTATGTTTCCCATGTTTCTAGCGTGTCGTATCATAACGGGGTTTCCATCTACTTTTGTAATGCATACAGCTCCTCAGGTTTCAGCACCAAACATCGTACCCCACAAAGCGCAATATGGTTCTCACCAATGTCCCAAAGATGTCATCTTCTAATACTACTCTCGTCACTCCCACTTCACTTTCAGATAAGATACGAAGGATCGAATGTGTATCATTGTTAGCCCACCTATATTTATTCATTGTATTGATGACCTTATATGCTTAACTACGATAGCTAATGTCTCTGCAAACAGGTAAAGATAATTTCCGGAACACCTCTAATGTCTAACAACAACTGGCTTAAAAGTTATTTATCCGATCGAACTCACCTGGTCTTCCTCGTCAATTCACTTTCACCCCCATCAACCATTACATGTAGAGTTCCTCAAGTTTCGATTATAGGATCAATCTGGTTCTTACTCTGCATAAACGACATCAGGGCTGCCTCAGATTTAGATATTACTTTATTTGCCGACGATATAAATATTACCTACTCCTCACCCTGACCGCAGCTTCCTGACTCAAGTAATAAACACAGAACTCTGAACGCAACCAACTAACTATATAAGTGGTGCTTCCGCAATAAACTCTCACTAAATATTGACAAGACAAAATGTATATTTTTCATACCACATCGCTCGTCCCCATATTTTCTCCAGTTAAAATCAATGATGAACTAGAAATTTGTTAGGGTTTCCTGTTTCTAGGAGTGCATTTTAAGGTCAATTAGCAATCCTCCATCAATAAACTATGTTCTAAATTATCCAGGAACTTATTGTCAATAATATTAACCTTGCTACCATATGTTGTTTTAATGCTTTATTTAGCTCATTTAAAGTGAATCGCCTTTCGCATGAGTGCTTTCCTTTACATGAATTCCACGCTTACGGGATAACGAATTTGAATGCATATCTAAACTTTAAGGCGCCTGTTTGCGATAGTATTGCTTGCAAATGTGTTGTACCTGCCAATATTTAGAAAATTCAAAGATTTCCCTGATATTTTGCTGATTTGTTGTTATATCAGCTTTTGACATGTCCCTAAGAAATTACAAGAAAATGGACACGTTTTTTGACTTGTTGCTCGCCTAATTTTCTGCTGCTCTGTTTCAATCTAAAGATTGTAATATGACATCTCATGCTAATAGCAAGCGTCAGATCCGACATTCAATACTCAGCCCTCGTTCCTAAAAGAACTTCCACGTCAATAATCGAAAGAGCTATTTCCTATATATGACAACATCAATTTCAAATGTGTCTGAAATAAAAATATTACAAAGATGGTTTCCTACAAGAGAGGAGAGGTCAACATTTTTCAATGATGCCAACAAGACATAAGTTTCATGCACATGAATTTCTAAGTTTTTTTTTTCAGAGGATGTATCTCAGTCACGCTTGGATTGTGACTGTTCATCTGAACACCATGAAGATGGTGAAAACAAACGATTAATAACACAAAGTATACTCAACGATGATAAAACCTTCTCTTTAGTTGACTGGGTCATCATACGGTTTAAAAGTAACCCGCCACTCCCAGAGTCGTCAAACTGTGTAACAGAATCACGGGTGTGCATTTTAAACTTTTCTATAAAAAGATTTATGAAATACAGATTTCTCAAAAAATATCTCTAGAATGAATTTATCACTTTAAATTCTAAACTTAAGATGTTGTCCAATGTATACAGTTCCTGTCAAATGCATATGTTTGATACAGTTGTTTTTAAATGGTATGCTTTTCAGAAAAATGCAACTTTCTACCTTGCAATACAGCTGCAATAAAAGCACAGCTGAGATACTAAGGTTACGTCCGGGAATCAACCGTACACTGTCAGAAAAAATCTGTAACACTTATTGAACGCGTAAAAGCGTTCATCCCTGACTAATTTTAGCGGTTGCAGGAATAAGTTGAAATAATGATGTGGAATTAATCAACTGGTCCATTTTGAACAATAATGAAAAGAAAAAGGTACCAAGAATTCCACAACGCTAAGTACCTCAACAATCGAAATATGGGGTTGGATGGCACTGAACACTAACGTTCATATTGATGTCCAAATCAGGACACCATATCGTGTTAAAAACTGAACACTTAACGTTCATATTCGAACACTAGAGAACAGGTATGAACACGCGTGTTCAGAAATGATCATCATGTTTGAACACCAATGTTCACAAATGAACGCATATTCTGTAACACTTTTGGAACACTAGCGTCCGCATGAACATGTAAAAGTGTTCTATTATGCGTAAAAGTGTTCAAATGTGCACACTTCAGAATGAACACTAATTTTTCAGAGTTCCAATATTCAGCACTCGGCGATATTGTGGACAACCTATTTCGTTGTGTTTATTGAGGACGATCTATTTGATGAGCTTGATAACACTTCAGTGACATATTTTAAGTAAATCTCTTTGCATACTAGTTTTCGCACTTGAACACTTTTACATGTTTGAAAGGTGTTGCAAACTAGTGTGCAATTCAGTGTTCAGGATTTGCACACTTTTATTGACAGTGTATTCCCGGGTCTGAATGTTAGTTGCCTAGGGGTGCTTTTCTGTAGAGTCAATATGGTTGCTTTATAGTCGCCAGACGTTAATTTTTTCCCACCTCTTGCATACCGCCCCAATGCTTAATCTCTCGATCATGTTTATTAATTATTAGACAAACCTAGCGCTTATAACACGTCATCCGTGACATCAGTGTGTTCCCCGGTGATCATAAGAAGCGAATAGAAAAAAACAGCATCCTAATATTTGTCCTACGAACAACTGGAGTGCTTTTTTTTTGCGAAAAAAGTCATTTTTAGCGAGAGGTAGTTTTTCGTGGAATTAATCTTCATCTGAAAGTTTGATGGAGTGGTTCAGAAAGAATTTACCGTTACTATTGTTAATATTATTTAGCGCGAAGTATAGTATATATTATAAATTTGTTTGAAGTTCTTTAAATATCTTCTGAGTTTTTCACAGTCCCGGTTTCTGTTATAATTCTACTATCGTTGTTACAATGTATTGTTCTTTGCTAATGAGGAAAATAGGCCTAGATTAGACCATTAATAAGAACGATATGGTGGTAACATATAACTGCTATACAAAAATAATGCACAACTTTCGAACTCTACGGAACCGTAGAGGGGACATAGTTCATATTTGTTTAATTTCCCCCAAGATAATATCCCCCGAGATAGTATCTAGGGGGAAATTCGCCATTGGTCAAAATTATCCGGGGGAAAATTCGCGATTGGTCAATTATCTCGGGTGAAAATATCTCCCGAGATAATTATCTAGGGGGAAATTCGCCATCGGTCAATCATCTCGAGGGAAAATAATTTACCCCGAGATAATTTCACCCGAGATAATTGACCAATAGCGGATTTCCCCCTATATAATTATCTCGGGGGAAATTAATTTTACCTGAGATAATTTCACCCGAGATAATTGACCAATCGCGAATTTCCTCCCAGATAATTATCTCGGGGTAAATTATTTTCCCCCTAGATAATTGACCAATTTTCCCCTAGATATTATCTCGGTGGATATTATCGCGGGGGGACATTAAAAAAATATAACTATGTTCCCTCCACGGTTCCGTAGAACTCTGCATCCATTCGTGATACTCCCAGTAGCCATAGAAAGTCATGATACAGGTGATATTTTTCTTGCCGTTTTGGGTAAACACTTCCACTAAAATCTTACCTTGTCTCTCTTGTCTGTTTAGTTCATTTTGTTTTATTTTGGAAGATGTGACGTCGGATGGAACACTTCGTAGTGCTCTACAATCACTAGATGACGACGGCAAGAACTGTGTTGCAGCGACTGGACCAGAAATGACATGGGA
Organism: Hanleya hanleyi; assembly: GCA_036873755.1. Classification (NCBI taxonomy): domain Eukaryota; kingdom Metazoa; phylum Mollusca; class Polyplacophora; order Lepidopleurida; family Hanleyidae; genus Hanleya; species Hanleya hanleyi. The sequence continues at coordinate 128,805 of JAVTVY010048724.1, forward strand.
AGAGGTGTCATGCGCAGAACCCCGACAAGTCATCTGCAAAATAGACGAAGACGGTAAAAATGTTAAATCTGACAATCACATTATCCTAAAACATTATCTTGTGTTCAATTTTATTTTATTGTTGCTTTTTCTTAATGAAATACTTAGTTTGGAGTTTTTGTTGCACCCTCGTTTTGGTTGACACCCCTCGTCCCACGGATAAACAATCTCATTGAAGTTGCAGACTTCACATTCACAGTGACAAAAAGAGCATCTACAGATTTTTGTCGTGGCGGATAAAATACACAAGATCATCACTTAAGCATGTCACAGATTGGATTAGGAATGCCGAATCTGATTCAAACAGATGCAAAATCTGATACATTTGAGATCAGACATTCAATATTTAGCCGTCGTTCCCAAAAGAATTTCCGAGTCATTAATCGAAAGAACACTTGCGTATGACAGTTAGCACTTATTCCAAATGTGTATGAAATAAAAATAATGAAAAAAAAACCACAAGATGGTTCCCTAAAACAGAGAAGCGGCGAACAGTTTTCAACAACGTCAGCAAGAAATGATTATGTTCTTTACATAAAATCCTAATCACTGACCATTAATCTTTATCCAAATGGATTTTCAAGATTTAGTATAATGAACGACTCCGAGATAATATGATAATGAACTCCCTGTCTTTATCGATCATGCTTAAATGTCCTACTTAAGGCAACCTCTTGAACTTATACTTGCCTTGAATAATTCATTCGGTGAATGCCTATCTAAGTCATGCAGGTACTGGACTGTTATAATACGCGTTAATATATTAATGAACCCAGTGCGCCCGTGTATTGTTCTCAAACTCTAGCAATCGGTAGGCACTCGATCTTGTCAGTCAAATCACAAATAGATGTTTACGTGATCGAGTACCTACCTCCCACACCGGAGGATGTTAGTTAACTCCAGCGTCGATCGCTTTGAGAGCCTGAATATGCATCACAACATGAGTACCGCTATTATCAATTGAAATCACCCTGTCAGGTACAGCCTTTACACTGCAGTAATTAGGCCTACATACTTCACATTGTTATTGTGTCAGTCAGTTTGGCACAAGCCACCCCTTTTAGTATCATGGCCATTGCTTACTTATACATGGGCTGTGAAATGTCAGACTAATATATGGGATCATATGGTCTTCCGGGTGTATTGCACGAAAGAAATGATTGAATGCAATGGGACTCTAAGACGTCTGGATGGCGCTCTATCCACCACAGCAACATGGTCTCCCCCAAAATGAAAGGTTCTGTAAACAACGAACCGTAGATTATGACTCGAGGAAGTTGAGCTACATCCCCGGTACATACCGTATACATGAGTTAATATACAGGAAATATACAAAGGCCCAGCCTCGGGGGTAGGTGGCCACCAACAGCATCCAATCACAAATATCAACCTTCTATAGTATTTATTACCTCACGATCAGTTGTTACAGCATTCACTTGCTAAGTCAAACTTGCACAGTCAAATTTGTTGAATCGTCGTATACAGTTACTAAAGTGGTTTTATCTCACTATAACTTTAGTCAATGTCTGTGGAGTGTTTGTTTGTCCGGGCTAGTACGGTCATAGTTTTGGGGGAAAAAGTCATTAAACTTCGTCAGGATAACCATGCAGTTTGGGAAAGCGATTTAGAACCGGAATTTTTTTTGAAGATAAATTAACGCCCACCAGGCTTCCGCGAATGAAATGTACATACTGGAACATGCATGGAGAGTTCATTATCCAGCGTCATTAAAAGGTGCGTATGATGGTATCAGAAGTGGTTCTCAGAAATAGGAGGAGAGGGGTGGGTTAAAAACGGCATTTAGCTTTCAATGGGGACAGGAATGTAAAATGGTTTATGTTTATTGATTGGTATTTATAGTTATAGTACAACTTATAGTAAAATGTGACGAATTTATTACTCAAGATTGCACTTGCATCGACTCTTAAACCAACATGAAGGCGGACGACTGGTCTCTTGCTCCCTCCCTTATACGCCGTACACATTTTATGATTTTCCTATGGACTAAATCTGAACAAATATTTATTACATGTTATGGACATCTAATCGAGGCACTAAGTGAAATTTTCTGTACACTTACTCACATTTGTTGCAGACAGGGATGTCCCCCTCCTCTGCCCTCATTCGTAACAAGGGACGCTGTACGAAAATTTACAGCAACATCAGAAACTTACTTTTCGCATCATGATAAACTGCCCATATATACCTGGAATAGTATATCTACGAACTTTTTATTACATCAAGGGATTAAAACAACGGTCTGGGTGACCTGATCTGGTGAGGTGTTTCTCCATGTCTATCCAGAGACGAATCACATGTCCCCAAATTGCAACCAAGAAAAAGTATGGTGGCCGAGAGGGGCCATCGTCAATTCGCCATCGTACGTCAAAAAACAGAGCGATGGAGCGATAGAGCGATAGAGCGATGGCGATAGAGCGATAGAGCGATGGCGATAGAGCGATAGAGCTATGGCGATAGAGCGATAAAGCGATGGCGATAGAGCGATAGAGCGATGGCGATAGAGCGATAGAGCGATAGAGCGATGGCGATAGAGCGATAGAGCGATGGCGATAGAGCGATAGAGCGATGGCGATAGAGCGATAGAGCGATGGCGATAGAGCGATAGAGCGATGGCGATAGAGCGATAGAGCGAAGTACATGACTGCGCATGTCTCATAATCATGCATATTCATACGGTGAGAGATCGCCGCTAAACTCTAGTTATTATCAGGCGGATTCATGAATATTATAGGGACCAGCGGCATACCACAAAGATTACACAGATAACACAGAGAGATAGACCGATAAGTTTTACTGTATATGGGCTAAAATAATAAACATTGGCTAAAAGATCGACATAAGAATCTAATAAATAAAGCAGTGATATTCGCTGTCTGGTGAACATATACATTTGGAACATTTGAAATCAAGTTTTGTAATTAATGCTGATCAACGCTTGTTAAAAATCAACGTAGAATCGAAATAGAAGAGGTCACTCTCCCCCCCCCCTCTAAAATATTGGTGATCTGATTTACCCATAGTCTCGTAATTTTTCGTCAAATTCAACTTCTAACTCCTCTGAAAGAAAAGACCAATTCGTCCGTCGATGCGTAAGTTGAATTATTTGAAGTTGTGGGTGCCGGACGCGGCCATTTCCGCGTTTTTATCGAAAAAGAAAGGCGGATGTCATATGAAACTGATAATTCATTAAGATTGTGCTGATCAAGGCTGGACTTAACACTAAATCGCATAGAACAAACACTGATTTGGTTTTGTTAGGTAATACACATTGTACGTACAATATTTTATCGTACTAAACAAAAATGGCTGTATTTGTAATTAGAAACTCATGTTATACAATAAACAGATACATCGTCATTACACCTCGATTTATCTACGCAAACAACATCATAAGAGTCTAAACAGTAAATGCAGCGATGACCAACACTGGTAAAATTCGCAGTTCTTATACTGGAAATATTTATCGGTTTCGTACGCACATTTAAAGCGTTTTGAATACTTTTCAACCAAGGGATTTTTAACTACTTTCATTTTATATATAGAAAATTTAATAATAGAAATACAGTAGTTGAGTGGCTGATTTCTGGGTTGTAAAAGACCAAGTATAACTTTTTCTGGAGAAAATATAATTGGAACAACCGCCGAAGCGAACTAATTTTCCAGTAAACTCCACCAAGGGTAGATATGTTCACATTCCCAAAAGAGATGAATAATAGTCTCTGGAACTTTGCTACAAAATGTACATAAGTTAGATATATCAGGGTAAAGTTTATGTGCAAAAATGTTGGCAGTCAATATTCGGTTAATAATTCTGTATCGAAACCATTTATATTTCACATCTCTTTGTTACATTATTATTCCATATATACCACTCCGAATCACTATAATTTTTTTCAAGAACTGTTTAGTAAAGTAAATCTAAAGGTCAAGAGATTTCTATATAACATTTTACAGCCTTTTTCCCCACTTATTAATAGTGAAATAGGGGGCAGTATCAACGGTATCATATATTGTTTCTGTAATAGTCCAAATCTCATGTTGTTTGCTGCTTTCCGTACTGCTTGAATAGTATATAAACTGATATTGACGCAACTTGACCTTGGACCTAAAAAATTTGCATATTGGGGAGAAAAAACTACCTCCGAACACAGAAGAGTTCCAATTTTTACAGGTCACTGCGCAGTTCAAATGGTTGCCATGGTGACGTCACTTCCGGTCACGTGACCTTTGGGGCATGTATTCTTCCGCGGTGAAGCCGTCGGCGGTGATGCAGTCGCGGGAAAAAGCCTCCGTGGACAGAAAAAGTAGTCCCAAATACGCGGAGAGCTGAGGAAAATTCTCCGGCAATCTTCGGGACATTTTGGGAGCGAGAGGGCCCCCTAGTGGACCGATTGGGTTGAGTGAGGTGTCAAAGTGAAGCGCTCCTCCAGGGCGATCAAGTCATTGGTGGGTGTATGTAAAATTAGGATTTGTCCCGAAAACATAAAAAGCGGAACAAGGACTTTACCCCTAAAATAGGGCCTGATTCGCACATTTACATCTGTACGGGAAAATGCCCATATGGGTATAAGAGTGGTCATTTTTTTGTGGATTTTACTATGGGTTGTGGGATCTTGTTTTTCACGTCTCACCACGTAGAACACATGGGCGGGTTCCCGAAGCTAAGCGGTGAAATTTTTCGAAAAGTGGATAGGTCCATACTTGGCAATTCACACATGTTCATTGCGACATGGGTTGTGGGATCTTGTTTCTCACGTCTCACCACGTAGAACACGATGGGCGGGGTCCCGAAGCTAAGCGGTGATTTTTTTTAAAAAGTCACTGCGCGCATGCGTAGTGGGTAAATGGTGCTGGGCGGCCGTTTTGGGGTCTAGGTGAGCCCTTAGTGGTCCGATGGTGTCGCAAGAGGTTTTATTTTGAAGCTCTCGTAGAGGAGCATCCGACTGAACTAATGTATCGTCCATTTTCAATATTCTGCGCATGCGCAGTCTGGTCGTAATATAGAAAGGAGGCATTTTGGGGGTGCGTGGGGATGTGTTTGGGATAGAGATAGACCACTATTGGTCCAAATGGTTCGTGGGAGGTGTCAAAGTGGGGTGGAGTCAGAATACAGGACATATATGGTACAATACAGGACAGATATTGTATAACACAGGACAGATATTGTATAACATAGGAGAGATATGGTATGATACAGCACAGATATGGTATAATACAAGACATATATTGTAAAATACAGCACAGATAATACAGGACAGATATTGTATAATACAAGACATATATTGTATAATACAAGACATATATTGTAGCATCCGGATGTAAAACAATGAAAACCCCGGATGTAAGATGAGGTCCCGGATGTAAAACAAAGGTCCCCGGATATAACTGGTCATACATACTTAGGTTATTATTATGGACAACAAACATACAGTCTGATATGTAATTTCTTACAATTAAGAAAAATTCAAAACGATAAATGTGTGAAGTAGTAGCCAGATAAACTGACTAACGCCACATCACCGCGATGTATATATTATCAGGATACTGTGCTGTTCCCGCAAGAGTACAAGTACATGGACAAGAAAAATGTAAATTGGTAGCGTATATGTATATGGACAGATTACATGTACAGGCTCATAGTACATGTATAGGCACATAGTACATGTACTTTCGCTACTACTTGTACTGATGACGTCACCGATGACGTCATAGATGCTGTGGACATCCATCAAATCGGGTTCTACACTCCGAGAGCTAGAAAATGACACCTCCCACGGCGCATTCGGACCAATAGTGGTCCATCTCTACCCCAAACACACCCCCACGCACCCCCAAAATGACCACTTTACTTACTACACCAAACTGCGCATGCGCAGATTGACGCGACTTGCAATAAAAAGCACGCCATTCTGGCTCTACCCCACAGAAGCTTCACTTTGACCCCTCCCACGACCCATTTGGACCAATAGTGGTCCATCTCTATCCCAAGCACACTCCCACGCACGCACAAAATGCCTGCTTTCTATACTACGGCAAGACTGCGCATGCGCAGAATATTGAAAGCGGAAGATGCATTAGCCCAGTCGGATGCTCCTCCACGAGAGTTTTAAAATAAGACCTCGTACGACACCATCGGACCACTTGGGGCTCACCTAGACCCCAAAACAGCCACCCAGCACTATTTACCCACTACGCATGCGCGCAGGGATTTTTTCGAAAAATTTCACCGCTTAGCTCCGAGACCCTGCCCGTCGTGTTTTACGTGGCGAGACGAAGAAAACAAGACACCACAACCCATAGTAAAATCCACAAAAAATGACCACCCCTATACACATTCAGCCATTTTCCCGTACAGATGCAAATGTGCGAATCAGGCACGATTTTAGGGGTAAAGTTCCACTTTTTATATTTTCGGAGACAAATCCTCAATTTACATGCATCCACCCATGACTTGATAGGCAGGCCCGATAAGCCGGAGACCGACATTAGCCCTTTTGGACATCGTTGATAGGAGTTTTCCCCTATTGTAGGGGTAAAATCTGTGTTCCGCTTTTTGTATTTTTGGGACAAATCCTAATTTTACAGACACCCACCCACTGGTTGATCGCCCTGGAGGAGCGCTTCACTTTGACACCTCACTCGACCCAATCGGTCCGCTAGGGGCCCCTCTCCCCCCAAAATGCCCCGGTGATTGCCGAAGATTGCCGGAGAATTTCCCCCAGACTATTTTTCTGTACGCGGAGGCTTTTCCCCGCGACCGCATAACCGCGGCGGAATACATGCCCCAAACGTCACGTGACCGGAAATGACGTCACCATGGCAACCACTTGACCTGCGCAGTGACCTGCAAAAATTGGAACTCTCCTGTGTTCGGAGGTAGTTTTTCTCCCCACTATGCAAATTTTTTAGGTCAAAGGTCAAGTTGCGTTAATATCAGTTTTATATACTACTTGCCTGACATACTGATAATTATTCCAGAAAATGGGCTGGGCATTTATAAATGGACTGAAAAGAGTCAAATGACAAAAAAAATCCGTTATTATCTAAAATATCATTTACAAATCGCACGCCTTTTCCATCCCAGTGACCTAAATGTAGAGCTTTATTATCAATCTTAATTTTTTCATTGTAACATTTCATTCGAGAAAGTTTGACAGTCCTCTAGTTTTATTTGAAATTCTGTCCTGGCTAGAAGCGTGTCCCTCCAAAATACGTTTTCCATCGTTGGTATAATATTAGTTCTTAAGAATGCTGAACCAACTCCTATTGGGTATATATTCTTTGGCATATACATTTTCAAAATATTACCCCACTTGGAATTATCAGCTTGTAATATCCTAATCCACGATATATTTTGTGCCTGGATTACATATTAACAATAGGATTATATAAACCGCCATGTTCAAGTGGTTTAACAGAAATTTTTCTCAAAAATTTATCAGGTTTCGAGTTCCAAACAAATTCAAAACAGCGTTTCTGGAATTCATTTATAAGTGGTTCGGGTGGGTTTGGAAGAGAGGAAAATAGATGGTTGAGTTTCGGCAACAACAAGACAAATGACATTTCGTCCCAGTGGAGTCAATCCTATTTTGGACCATATCTTTATGAGTATGACAATATCTTTTAATTCATCTTTGTATTTGTTCAACCTTTTCGGCCAAATTGTTTGTAAACAAAAGACCTAATAGCTTAAAGTCACCTTGTGACCAGTCTAAATTCCATTTAGTACGAAACCACTGAGAAAATGTTGGTACTTGGCATAAAACTGCAATTTAAAAACCAGTCATTTTAGATTTATTTCTCACGCTTCTCTACTAATTTTCGGCCCATTTCAAGGCACCCCCTCGTAATTATTGAGGGTGGAGAGACGAAGTATTCCTTGGTCTCCGCTCTTTGAGACATTCTGTTCTTTGTGCAAGGCAGGGGTATAGGGGGAGAGGCAAATCTTAATAAATTAATATCCTATCAACGTTCTCCAACAATTGAATATTAATAAGCGTCAATCCTTCCCCCTCCGTGTCATTAATCAAAGATCTTTTTTTTATATATTCATAATGGCATTCCTTGAATCAACTCAGAGTCGCTTTCTTGTACAGAATTTTTCTTAGTATGCATGGCGTTGATATTCATTTTGACCGCCATGAAAATCTTGTACCGACAAATACCGTGAACACAAAGCTAGGAAAAAATGTCGACTTGTCTCGTTTTGGTGTAGTCATGCGCAGTCATGTACTTCGCTCTATTCGCCATCGCTCTATCGCCATCGCTCTATCGCCATCGCTCTATCGCTCTATCGCTCTATCGCTCTATCGCCATCGCTCTATCGCTCTATCGCCATCGCTCTATCGCCATCGCTCTATCGCTCTATCGCTCTATCGCCATCGCTCTATCGCTCTATCGCTCTATCGCCATCGCTCTATCGCTCTATCGCCATCGCTCTATCGCTCTATCGCCATCGCTCTATCGCTCTATCGCCCTATGGCACGATGGCGAAGTGACGATGGCCCCTCTCGGCCACCATAAAAAAGACATGTTTTATACTTACACGGAATATAACTGCACCTACCAACCCCCAACAGGCCTCAGAAAAATAGGGATATTGGTGAAGAGCAAGTGAGCTGGGAAGATCATCCAGGCAGACGATTTTTGCGATATATGTGCAATAGGATGATTCACCATTCGAATCTCCCTCAGGGGTCACCTCGGTCGGAAAATTTGATTGCAATAACTGCACCAAATGGGGGGCACTGCTATTGGGCGCACCTACTTGAAACAAACGTGCTGAAATAACGCAGTGACTACAGTTACATGATCAGTCGCTGTGGATATTCTTAAATAGCTATTTCAAACAACTTAGAAGGAAGTTAACACTTATTAATAAAAGTGTACAAACTTCATAGACTGAACGCTTGAAAAACACTGGTATAAAATAGAACTTGTGTAATTTGTGTTACAGAACGACCGGCATGTAGGTCAACCTAGCTTTCTCTCTCTGGACGATTAGACCACTATGCCCACTCTGCCAGCCCATTTGCGTACACTTCGCCATCCATAAGATGGCTTGCGAATCGTGTGTCTCCATTTTTGCGGAGCGATATCCAGTACTTTACCGGATTCTGTTCGGCCTTCATCCGGCGAAGAACAGACCCGAGAAATCTGATAAATTACAGGTTTTCATTCCACTTCTGAAACAGATACTGTATGGGCTTACAAAATATATAGGTATGTATAACTTTCGTATCATCCAAGAGCTGTGGTAGATCTGAAATTTTGAACAAGTAGTTCATCACATGACTCGAAAATGGCGAGTTACGTTGGGGTTACGTCGGTAGACTTTAGCTGATTGGCTGACGAAGTCACGTGGTATTGATTCATGGAAATTTCCTCATCCAGTTGCCGAAAGTAGGCTGAACATGGATACACACGATCCCAGGGTCAGTCTTACCGCGTATAGATGACCGAGATGGTTACAGGTTGTCTGCCAGCCATGTCACAAAACTCAGAAATTAAAATATTCTCACCACAAGTATCGAGAGTATTTTCAATACAGAAACTTCAGAACAAAATTTGCTTCAGCGACTGGAAGATTCGCCGAGCTCCCGGGTTAGTGAGAAGAGTCAGGACAAAAGTCGGTTTGTCCTCGTTCCTGTAACCGCTTGAAAATACAAAAACTATGAATGTATAAGAGTGGTGGTACATATCAACTCTGATAAATCATTCCACCTAATTGTGCCCTACATTTCCTAGAATCTAAAGACGCAATTATCCATCTCGGTGACCAATTACTAAAATAAGAGGTTTCAAATTATTGCAGATTTGAATGCAAAATCGTTGGGACGGAACAACAGGGCATCGAACACTTGCGGTTTACTAAAACAATTTATACGGAGGTATATATCTGCTGTAACGATGGCCATCCCACAAGGAAAAATTTCGCCAGCGTCATTGACGACCTGCGGATAACTTCCTGTAAGCCTTAGCGAGGATGTAATACGATCCCACTACTATATTGTTCTCGCAGAATTAGATGCTGACCATCCTCATGCAATACCACCTGAATAGTTCAACATACTGCAGGGCACTTTCCTTGATGGAAAGCAACTCATACCAGATGACTTTTATAGTCAAACCACCTACAAAATCATCAAGCTAGACCTGTCTGGCGTCTCGACTTAATGAGCCGTGACGTCAGCATAGCAGAATTTATGGGGGGCTGAAAGAAATTTCCACAGGAAAGGCAAATACTAGAGACAAAAAATGTTATAGGGATTCAGAAAAGGACATTTCACAGGTCGATGGCGGGAGTGGCAGTCGGGGCACAGGCAACTGTAGAGAAGTGCCCTGTTAATGGTGAGTGGCTGGATTGTCAGCACAGGCGCAGAGATACTAGGGCCATTACTGAAAATTACTGCACCCCTAGATATTCCGTCAATATCGAGAGTTTCATACCACGCCTCAGCCCGAGCACCCAAAGATGGCCATTGTGACTACATCCGCCTCTCGCGATTCGCCTGAAGTGAGCAAACCTCGTACATCTATTGTAATTGATCAGTAAATTGGCAAGGTAATCTGTTCCAGTTCCAGGGCGCGAGAACACACGAGTCTTCATAGCTCCAACGTAAGATGTACCGGTAAAGAGATTACACAGGTACCACCTCAAACCATATCATGTTAGGAGCTTACAGACAAATCCAATTTTACGTCTACGACGCAAGTTTCTGTGCATGTACCAAAAAGAAAGTAAATCAAAAACGAAACTATCAACTTTAAACAGTTGGGAAGAGATTTAGAATTGGATAAGCTGTTCTTCTAATTTTTAGTCAATTCGATCTTGAGCAACGAAGGAACGCTGGCAAAAACTAACTTGGCGAAATCGGGGTACTTTTGACCATCGTTGACCATGTTGGCACCCTACTGTATCAAGAAGAGTGAGTGAGTGAGTAGGATTTAACGTCGTTTTCAACATTTTTTCAGTCATATCACGACGGCTGTATCAAGAAAGGCCGGGTGATCTCCCTATCAGATTTTCTGATTCAGCATTGTTCCAGGATTGCACTGTTGAAGAAAATGACAGTTTAACTCCATTGCAAATCTGTACATGTTCTATGAAAACACAACCAGTTTTCATGGAATTTCTATCTAATATCAAAGGGTTAAATCAATAAAGTAGACCTAACAACATCACAGATTATACAAAAATAATCCTGCTGACCCCATAAATTTATCCTTTATTTTGAATGTTGATGGTCTTGGCTACCTCTTATCGAAATATTTAAGAAAGGTATTTTATTTTTCGTGTCTGGAACCTATTGTATATGCATTGGTGGGAGCTGTTTTTGTTTTATTATTTCAAAACAAGTCTCTGAGAATGCCAGGAAAGTATATTAGGACGTTATACGCAAAGACTCAAGAGCAACAACAATTAAAAGAATAACCGCATGCGTAGCACAACATACACTTGTTATCAAACACATAACATTTAAGTAAAATAATAAATACTATGTAGCCCTGCATATGGCAGGCGATCTGTTGCAATTTTCAATTTTTCACGTTTTTATCCTATTAATCATTTTATACATTCAAAAATCGAGCAATTCGTTCAGTTGTTACGAATATTTTTACGGATATAAAATATATGAGTTCAATAATGTTTTATATTTTCAATTCAACCGATATATAGCATATATAGCATTGAAACTAAGTATTCAATCATTGAATGTAATTATTCATTGATTGAATACTTATATTCAATGATTGAATATAATTATTCAATCATTGAATATAAGTATTCAATGATTGAAAATAAATATTCACTCACTGAATATTACTATTCAATGATTGAATACACTATTCAATCATTGAATATTGTATTCAATCATTGCAAACAATAATATTTACATGTTCAAAGGGAATCATGAGATAGCTTTTACTTGACCAACGGCATTTAGGCTTACAACCCGGCCTATAAACGAAGTAAAATGGTGGAGTTGAGTAGTCAATCCACCTGGCTAACGTTTTTCAGGTCGGTAGAATCCTTGCTTGAAAGCTGTGAAAGCAGCTATCATTATAGCAATTGTGACATGGCTGAAGAAATTACGGAGAGGATAAAAGGGGTACTGGGAACTTTATGTTTTAGGAGCTCGCCATTCTTGCGACGACCTGAAATGAAAGACGCCCGTCCATTGGTTGTGTTAACTGCCAATGAGAATTGAATATAAAATCCGAACATTGGATACTCCATTCAAAGAATTGAATACTCCATTCAAAGAATTGAATACTCCATTCAAAGAATTGAATATTATATTCAAAGAATTGAATATTATATTCAAAGAATTGAATAATATATTCAAAGAATTGAATATTGTATTCAAAGAACTGAATATTATATTCAAAGAACTATTTAAATTTTTTTGAATCATTCATGTTTAGGTAGAATGTCTAGTTGGAATCATTGAATATCGCTAGATGCATGAAATTTTGCACTTAGAGACAGGATTATTATCTTCAAAGAAAGGAGAATTATTTTATTTTTTTTTGTCATAGAATTTTGCAAGATTCCGCCAGTCATACGTGCACGCGTCAGTAATCATATATAGATTATTGGAATTTGGGTTGTATGGTGTTGTATATGGACGAGTCCTGGGCACGACAGCAGGGACAAACTTGTGAGTCCCATCCTTGAGCCCAGGCTGAGCCTATACAATATCATACAATACAATAACTTATTTATTCTACACTTTGAGACAGCAAGGAAGAATAAATTATCATGTAAATTCCTGCTTCAATTGCATTTGAAAGTCATTTTGGCGCATTGCCAGCAGTCTGGTCACGCATGTGTTGTTTGGACACCTGTCGTTTACAAACAACAACTGTCCAATATGAAGGCACAACTATCCAATAATATAACAAATATTAGACACTTGTGATTATATACAATATAGTGGGGAAAACCACATAGGTTTATAATAAGGCGGGTTACATATACTTCTCCATGCTCCAACAAAGTTTGACGTTTTGTCGTTGGCAATGACGTTTGCCGTTTGGCAATAAGCACATAAATATGTTCAGATTTCACTGAAAGAGCAGTTAATTGGCAATCCACAGAAAACACACACTTTTAACAGGGCGATAATCTTGTTGATGTCGCATAGCCTGCACGCCGTATTGGAATATTATTTTAACTGTCACGAACAGCCTCTTGTTAATCAATATATATCATGCTTCAATGGGGACAACAAAAGGAATACCACAAAAGGCTGGGTAGAGATTTGATTAATTAAATGAACCGCGCAATGCCTTCTTTATACAAATATAATTTAGCTCTTGTGTACACGTATCAAACGCCGACTTTTAAAGTGCTTAGCAATCAGTAATGTAAAACTGCTGTCGAACAGCTGTGACGTCATGGCGCCGAATTCTGTTTACCGGCAGATCAAAAAGAGCGGAAATGAGGCGAGCGACAGTGCGCGTGCGTAAGCAACTCGTATTGAAGGGTATTCCAGTCGTTAACAATATCTGCCGTGAATTATCATTGTATAATTGGAATGATTTCCAATATTCGGAACGTCTGTCAGGAAATCCAACACCACGGTACAAATCCTACTGTAAATTGGCATTGATTTATCCAACATCGACCAAAAGTATCAAAACAACAAGTTATGGTTTTGACGGTCACTTCGCCCTTCATTGGGATTAATATGATGGCGAAATTTATTGTCCACGTTGCTGTGAATTTTACAATCAAGAATTGATATCCAGTCGACAGATGTAAGCGGATTTATCCGGACGCAAGTCATTCACCTCGTGGTCCGAGAACGCCGGGCTTTGACACATGACCGGAAGTTTCTTCGATGGACCGACAAAGGAAATGTTTACCAACTCCCAGTACCGGCGTACCCGAATGTAACAGCACTTTAACGAGTCGATGAACTGTCCCAAAAGAAAAAAATGATTGTTGCTAGGCAACTACATGCAGACACTTTGAATGTCACAAGTTTGGGGTATTCGAAATGTGGAGCGTTAACCTCAGGATTTGCATTTCTGACCATGAGTGTCTAAATTATGCATTTCTGAAAAGCTGATGGACAAATTTACCGGACGGTTGTCCAGACTGATAACTAATTAGTCAAACTAGTTAACGCGACATCCTCCAAACATGGATCAGGTTACAGCAGTTCTTACAAGCCTCCTCCTAATGTGTTCAGTACTGGCCGTTGTTGAAGGTAAGTGGTATCATTTGTTTTCACGTCAGTATCTTGTATAAGTACACTCATGGATCACACATAAATCATGCTAAGGCCATACACCCACAAATAGTTCTTGGAGACTCGAGTCTGAAATCTAGGATCATTCTCCCTGTCTCTCTCTCATAATATCATTGTATGTTTATCTAGGAAATTGTATTTGTGTATGTGATGCCTGAATACTTGCAATCTTGAAAACAAACTTTCGAGAATTTCATAGAGTATGGTGTATTGGGCTTCACGTCTCGGCTAAAAATATATGGGATATTTATGTATCATGACTTGATTTAACTTTCGGTTCTGCCCTGTTTTTATCCCCTATTATTCATCAATCTTCTTATTTTTCATAGCCAAAGCTAACAAGGACAAAGAGGGTAATAGTTCACCAGCGAGTGACGATTCAAAGGAAGAAAGTAATTCGGATGGAAAATCCTTCTCAGAATCTGAGGATCGAAAAGTGAAGGACGCCGATTCAGAGGAAAAACAAAAGACATCTGATGAAGAATCATCTCGAAAAGTGAAGGTAACCAGTTCAGAGGAAAAACAAAAGACATCTGATGAAGAATCATCTCGAAAAGTGAAGGACGCCAATTCAGAGGAAAAACAAAAGACATCTGATGAAGAATCATCTCGAAAAGTGAAGGACGCCAGTTCAGAGGAAAAACAAAAGACATCTGATGAAGAATCATCTCGAAAAGTGAAGGACGCCATTTCAGAGGAAAAACAAAAGACATCTGATGAAGAATCATCTCGAAAAGTGAAGGGCGCCAGTTCAGAGGAAAAACAAAAGACATCTGATGAAGAATCATCTCGAAAAGTGAAGGACGCCAGTTCAGAGGAAAAACAAAAGACATCTGATGAAGAATCATCTCGAAAAGTGAAGGACGCCAGTTCAAAGGAAAAACAAAAGACATCTGATGAAGAATCATCTCGAAAAGTGAAGGACGCCAGTTCAGAGGAAAAACAAAAGACATCTGATGAAGAATCATCTCGAAAAGTGAAGGACGCCAGTTCAGAGGAAAAACAAAAGACATCTGATGAAGAATCATCTCGAAAAGTGAAGGACGCCGATTCAGAGGAAAAGCAAAAGACATCTGATGAAGAATCATCTCGAAAAGTGAAGGACGCCAGTTCAGAAGAAAAACAGAAAACATCCATTGAAGAATCATCTCGAAAAGTGAAGGACGCCAGTTCAGAGGGAAAACAAAAGACATCTGATGAAGAATCATCTCGAAAAGTGAAGGACGCCAGTTCAGAGGAAAAACAGAAAACATCCGTTGAAGAATCATCTCGAAGAGCGAAGGATGCCAGTTCAGAGGAAAAACAAAAGACATCTGATGAAGAATCATCTCGAAAAGTGAAGGACGCCAGTTCAGAGGAAAAACAGAAAACATCCGTTGAAGAATCATCTCGAAAAGTGAAGGACGCCAGTTCAGAGGAAAAACAAAAGACATCTGATGAAGAATCATCTCGAAAAGTGAAGGACGCCAGTTCAGAGGAAAAACAAAAGACATCTGATGAAGAATCATCTCGAAAAGTGAAGGACGCCAGTTCAGAGGAAAAACAGAAAACATCCGTTGAAGAATCATCTCGAAAAGCGAAGGATGCCAGTTCAGGTGAAAAGCAGACAAACTCTGATGAAAAATCGTCGCGAAAAAAGGATGATATAAATTCAGATGGTGACGGATCTGATGAGAAATCTTTGCGAAGTGATGAAGTGTCAAAGCATGAAAAACAGAACGAATCTGACGAAAAGTCACATAGGAAAATTAATGATACAGATTTGAGTGATGAAAAACAACACAAGTCAGTTGTAAAACAATCATCTGGAATTGAGGACACTAATTCAAATGAAACACGCACAAAATCTGATGAAAAATCTTCGTCAAGAAGTGATAAGTTAGATGTAGATGAAGAAACATCTTCTGAACTTACTGATAGAGGAGGAAAACAATCCTCGTTATCAAAGAATGAAGAGGTATATTCTGAATCTGAAGCTAAAGATGATGATGATGATGACGACGATCGTGTTTCCAGGAAAGGACGATCTTCCGAAAGTAGAGAAGGAAAGCAAAGCAACAAGGCCTGCCATTCTAAGTCTAAAGCCCAATTCTCGCAAGACTTAAACCTGTGTTTTTGGTTGGACAACTCACATAAGTCATTTCACAAAGCAGAGGCGGAATGTCAGAAAAATAGTGGAACCTTACTTCAACCGAAAACCGAAAGCCTGTCGGAAATCTGGCGGGAATTGTCAACTCAAATCAGCGGGTGTGTATACATTTTATTTCTTCCTAATATGAAAATGGCTGGGATATCCCAGCCCCAGCAGCTGCATGTATTAGTAAACGACTTATTTTTCATAATTTTTTCATACATTTGCGTTTCAGTGAGGCAACGAGGACAAAGATTATTAACTTGTGCACAGTAGCGCGTTTCACCTACTTCAGTTTCAGAGGGCTGGGGAATCATTTGCCTGGAGGTTTATGATAGATCTAATCGCAAATCGTCTTAAAATATTTTTGCATCAAATGGATCCGATTATATTCAGTTATATCGGTTATATATTTCTTTTATAAATGTTTGAACTTGTGGCCAATCAAATAGTGTGACACAAATAATGAACACAAGCATTAGATCCTACATTCTTCAAACCAGCCGTTCTGCATGAAGAATAATCGTAAAATCTAATTCATAAGACTATATTAGCACCAAACTGCATGCAGCTTAAAATAAATTATTCATTAAGAGAATCGGTCAAAAGTTATCAATAACGCTGACATCGCTGATCTGTATTCTGCTTTCCAAATTGATTTCCATGTCATTTACTTGAGTATTGTATCTCAGTCGCGCTTTGATCGTGACCACCAACATCTGGAAGATCTCGCATCAATACAAGCGTCAAGTCCGTCATTCAGTATTCGGTCGTCATCCATCAAAGAATTTCCGCGTCCATAATCCAAAGACCTAATTCATATAACAGAATTAGCACCAAATTCAAAGACAATCATAGTATACATAAACATAGGCTACACTGTTATAAATTATCGTTATTCCACAGTAAATGTATATTGGAGTTTACAGTATATTTAATCGTAAACACATCAATCTGTTAATTGAACTGTGATATTTCAGTTGACTTTAACTGGACTGGGTAAACTGCGCACAAACATAAAATTCCTGTTTTCTATGAAAGGAAGTTGATATCTTTGCACAAGAAACGCCCAGTTGCAGGAAACCCCGACAGGTCTGCGTTGTACAGCATTCAGAGCATTATCAGAACACGCCATTGGGAGGGATGCGGAGGCTAACTTTAATTTTAATTTTATCTGACGTGGAGATTCCTATCACATATTCCATCGTGATTATTTACTAAACTTGTGGTGACCGCATTTGTAAAGAGATGATATACGCGAACGAGCAATGGCCATTTCCTACTTTTCCACAGAACCGATAATTGTAGACAACGATGCCACGTAATTATACAATTTAAAGGATGTTAAGAAAAAAATGGTAATTGCAAATTACAGTGCAACCTGATTTACAGTTTAATGCCTGTTAACAAACGGTAATTATAAAATAGGGCGCAACATTTTACAGTTTAAAGCATGTTAAAAAGCGGTACTTGTAGGTAATTATACATTTGAATGTACTGGCACCTTTTCTGCCAGTACATTTAACTGTGAATTTAAGGTGTGATAAAAAACAGTGTTGTTTCCTGCAAGAGAGAAGCGGTCAACAGTTTGCAATGATGACGGCAAGACATCATAATGTTCCAAACTACCAAATCCTATCGCTGGTGCGTATTATTAATCCATATGACTTTTGTTTTGTGGCGCTTGGTGATATGGCCCTGTTTTATAAGTTTCTGCAATAATGTTTTGTGACGTTGATTAAAATGGTTCACATTTTACACGTTGTTCACACGGTCCCTGTAGACTCGGGTTAAGCGGATTTATCTATGCACAGGTTCACTATTATGCGTTATGCACTAAGCCTGGGCTATACGTTTAGATGAGGGAGATTCTTATTACCAGATTGGAATAATTCAAATGGTTCGTTTATTCCCCATTTTGGTGCATAACACAGTAGAGGCGTATATGTGCATCCTTAGCGCTATTTGTGTCAAGTTTAACTTGACTTTCAAACGAAATTTTACTGTGAAAATAAGTTTAGTTCATATGACGTAGAACAGTGTTGTAGGAGTGAATTTTTACACAGCCTGGTCGAACAAAAAATCGGCATGACCTAAGAGCGAACTGTCTCGCCCTATTATTAATGTAATGTGGTGGCAGTGATTTGAAAAACTATGTGATATTTACATAGGGAAAAACTGCTTTGACTGCTTTGTCAGTGAGCCAATTTTTTCCAATCTGCAACATGCAAAATTGTATTTTTTCTTGAAAATCAGCCTCAAAATCAACGTCACAATTGGAGCGATATGCAAGAGGTGGGAAAAATTGACGACGTCTGGTGACTAAACAACAGCCATTTGATTCTACAGGAAAGTATTCGTCGACGCCTAACATTCAAACCCGAGAATTATTGCAGAAAATTATAAAAAGGGCTATACCACCAAGCGCCTCCACTCAAAGTTTCTCATTTGACGATGCATATCACATGCTTATAGCAAAATACGAGCGTAGCGTGCAAGATCTATAGCGTTACGTTTCGTAGCTTGTGTTTAATTTCGTTTAACCCGAGGCTAGCGGCCGCATGAACCCATATATTTCAAGATCATCATAGCGTTCATATGAACAGACGCAGTCAAAGCGTCACTGAGATACATCATACTCCAGATAACGACTCTATAACGAAAATCATATGGATTAGAAATACTGATCAGCGATATGGGTTTGATATTTTTGGAACGTCAGGATGTCTTGCCGGCATATCACTGCAAACTGTTGACCGCTTCTCTCTTTGCAGGAAACTAGCCTAGTTCTATGTATATTATTATTTTAATTGATGCTAATGGTATTATATGAATTATGTCTTTGGGTTATGGACGCGGAAATTCTTAAATTCTTTAATGGTCAACGGCTGAATATTGAATGGCGGTCTAGACGTTTGTATTGCGATAGTTTATTGCATAGAAATTTAGTTATGGTTCACCAAGATCTTTAGGCACTTTCTCTTGTAAAAAATAATATGACCCTTCAAACCAAAAGGCATTATTTTGTTAATTTTTCTTTCAAACGACCAAACTTTCTATTTGGTATTTTTATAGCAAATTTGGTTTGCTGTGTCATATATTGTTGAAAGAGAAAATCCTTCGTAGAAATGCCCCAAAATTATTAAATAATCATATTTTTTTATTCCTACGAAATAGGCTCTCATTTGCAAATTGTCCGGTAATGAGTGAGTGAGTCAGTCAGTCAGTCAGTCCATCCGAATCCTTTCGTCGGCAAAATAAGGAGAACCGTTGACATTAGAACCTCGATTTTTGGAATGAACGTGTAGTAGGGCAAGTTCTGAGCTGACCGAATTCTAATGAAACTATGATTTATAATTATTTTTTATTATTTATTGATGGCTCAGCGAGTGCACTGTCATGCCCATCGGGAACCCTTGGCTGTATGTTTCACTGTGACTTTTGAAGGTTCCCTGTTACGGCATATCATTTTGGACACACCGGTTCTCGTAAAATCACCGAAATCATCGAGATTTGGATGGGTGACCTCGTGCTGTACTCCTGGGCTGATAAGTGTCCAGGGTAATAGGAACTGAGGGCGATAATAGTTGACCACGCTAATGACTCACCAGCGGTGTCATCTGGGAAAGTTAATAGTACCCACTGTCAATTAGAGACTGCTATATAAATTCTCTCACGGTAGCACATAGGGCCCCCAAGTCATCTCTCGAGTAAACACTTAAATCATATCAAACCCTACTTCGTAGGTCCTGTGACGTGAGTCACACTACCATGTGTAGTTGACCATCGCATTTTTTTTCTAGGCTAATATTACGGTATACAAACTGGTTTGACAGGTTTTTGATCGAAAAAAAAATTATTACTATCACACCCGAAGGCGGTTTCCCCATACTAGTATCAAAGCCAAGTAACCTTTGTGCCCCACTTACAATGACAACAATGTGACAGTATCTGTTCAGACTAATCTAATATCCACTTGACGTGGATTCCGTTAGGTTTCATGTCGTCAGCGTTCTATCCTTTGATTGATTACCCTTAGAAACCTGGCACCCAGGTACATTTAGTCAAATGAATGGGAGATGAATCTAATGTGTGAACAATTGTAAGACGCTAAGCTCCTTGCTTGTCTTGAGTTTTGTCATGCTTTTATGCATGCGCCATGTATATCCCGAGTGTCATGTGAAGCCAAAAGGCATTCTAATCTATACACACAGCCCACAGTTTCCATCCGGAATGCAGTATACATTTTTTCCTACTCTCTGAAACAGAGCTTTTGTTACATTCCTGGATAAGATCTAAACTTCCAAACATACCTAGACCTAAGATTATATAAACGTTTTCTCTATGTGCGGCAGCCGGTGCGCATCTTTCTGTTGTTGTTTTTTAGCTTTTGAAGAACAGTAGTGAAAGTATAGGTGTATTCCCCGTCCTTCTTCAGTAATAGCACAATGGATGGTGCATATGTCCGAAGATCACATTGAACCAGTTTCTAGCCCTGGTCTCTGCTGCAACGTCCGCCGATGAGGCATTCTGAAATGTATATCATATCATACTAGTAACCCGGTTCACCACAGCTTTGCATAATACTAAATACTTCTCGGTGGTGATAAACACAGCAGAATAACATTTAATGTTATGTATATGATGATAAAAAGCTGTTACCATATCAACGATGTGTGTTCGTGTCTGTATTGAAAAAATTAATCCTGACTATAGTGAGTATTGAAAACACCAGCCCCGAACCAATGTATGAATTTATTACAGTCAAATCTATCATTTGCCATGGAAACTAGCTTGGGTTCGTCCTTTTACGACATCAGTCTCATTTGCATATGACAAATTGCTTTGCTATTCATTCATCTTTCATTGGCCTGTCTCAGCCAATACTGGTGAACAAATTTAATCTTGTTGCAGTTTTCAACCACTATTTCATCAGTATGGTAACAAACTATATGAAATACTAACTTTATATTCCAAAGAGAGGATATCTGATCTCTCCATTCATAAACACACGTTCAGTACGTTGGTGCTGAGATAAAGTAGACATATTGTATTCCAGGTTAATGTAACTTCAGTTTGGTGGTTTGATTGCTTCGTCAAGGTCAGGTAAGAAGAAATATTGGATTGGCTTGGCAAAAGATGGCGGTACATACAAATGGATAGACGGTTCCACGCCATCCTGGTTTTACTGGTCACCTGATATGGTTGATGAGTCTGGCAAAGATTGCGCTGTGGCAGATGAAAAGCACCGATGGCTCAGCGAGAACTGTGATCATAAGCACCAATTCGTCTGTCAGTCGTCTATCGGTACAGGTATATATGGTTACAGGTATATATGGTTACAGGTATATATGGTTACAGGTATATATGGTTACAGGTATATATGGTTACAGGTATATATGGTTACAGGTATATATGGTTACAGGTATATATGGCTACATGTAGATTCCAGAGGTCACGAAATGATCACAGGCTGTGAAATGGTGTCAATACATAAGAACAATGCCTTGCCTTTATGTTTAATAAAGTGATTACATGTTAACAAATTAAAGCACAATTAAGTTCTATACAAATCAAATACGATAAGATATAAGAGAGCATATAACTGTTCATCGTTTAATTTTCGGAAGAGTTAATGGTGTCTGGAATTGTGGCCAGATTCTGTCTGAATCTGGCCATGTTTGAAGCTGAAATGGTGTAATATTTTCAACGTTTCCCCAACTTTGGATATGAGGTGAATACTTCGAATATTGAATTTATAAAGCACAATGTGAAACAAAATATATTAAAATATATTGTGCATTTCTCTATAGAGAAATCTTTGTATGTGTTAATTACTGAGATGAACCAAAGTGGTTATGGGGATGCATACATCCTTAGCTAAAATTGATAAATCCGTTTTCAAACAAGGTGATTCACGAAAAGAATGTTTCGTGTTAGACAAACTTAGTGCGTAACAAAAGTTTCGGCCGCAATCTAGAATATATAGCATTGCACTTTGGAAATACAGAACGCCGGAGTACTTTGACAAGAATTCATTACACAGGAGAAATTTTGAGTTTTTATTTATTTTTTCATTTATAGTTTCAGTCATTTTATTCCAGGCACTTTTAGTTATTTATCATTTAGTCACTCAGTCACTTTCAACATTTAGTCTATAGAATTTGTTCCCTTCTTCAGCGACACCAACGTAGTTTCCCTAATCGTCTCCGTAATGATAAGAGGAAGTGTTTGTTTAATGGGTTTTCAGGCCGGTATGAGATACAATATGTGGTCCAGTATGTAGGCCTACCTTCTTGCACGGTAGATAACTCCATAATCTCACAGTGACTTCTCCCTCGAGCGAGTGGAGTGTGAGGTGTAACGTATCGTCCTTCCACACGTGTAACTCACGTTACCAGTTCTGAGGCAGAATATTTGGACAGACGTGTGATGGGAGGTTACAAACGAGATGTTTCCTTCTTTGAAAACACAATTCTCACTTTCGAAAGGATTTATTCCGGAAACTCCTTCTATAGATATATTGGCATATGTAAATCTAATCGTCCTTCTGTCAGGCAAAATATTCCTTGTCAAAATTACGTTTGTTTGAAGAGTTTCTATATTCCCCCAAGTATTGATTCTTACTTCTACATGGTTATTTATTTGTCTACACTTTTAGTGGACGGTGGTTGGTCGGAATGGCAAAACTGGTCGGATTGTTCAGTGACGTGCGGGAACGGCGACATGAAACGAGTGCGAGTCTGTGATCAACCAGCGCCCTCTAGTGATGGCAAATACTGCATTGGGGAGGATACCGAGACGAAGAATTGTAATTTACAGTCATGTTCAGGTGAATAGGAATATTTTCGGGTTTCAACAAAGACTGATCGAAGAGCATACTTATTTAAGTGGTATCGGTACGACAATGTGTCTTTGGTGAAAATAAGTTGTCTGGCAGCAATTTGGTCAAAATTTGAATAATTTGATTTAATAATAGAAATGACTGTTTTGAACATTGAAGGTTTCACGGCTCTACCTTCTCCCATTCCCGAGATAAAAGCAAGTTTTTGTCCCTGACGTCACTTCTGCTTTAGGGTCATAAGTGGCACTATCTATGATAGTACGCATGGTAGGCTTATGATTAACCTATAGGTTAATATCCTGACAAATCAGATAGATATTCCTCTACACCGATTACAATATTTTTGCCGAACAAAAATGTCAGTGATGTACCTGATTTCAGTGGACGGTGGTTGGTCGGAGTGGCAGGACTGGTTGGATTGTTCAGTAACGTGTGGGGCCGGAGAACAGAAACGAGTGCGAATTTGTGATAATCCAGCGCCCTCTGGTGACGGACAACTCTGTATAGGGGAGGACACCGATACAAAGGATTGCAATTTACAGGCATGCTCAGGTGAATATGACCAGATGTTGTGTCAATAGATTTCAATGATGCCAGTCTCCAAATCCTCAGCCCTGACAAATATTATTTGATTGAATCGAATGAACTTTCAGAGAAACTCGGCGGTTAACTGGATATTCCAGTGGTTATCACAAGCTAATAGAACTAATTGATTTCTTTTCGAAAATTCTAAATTAGCAATCAATTCATTGTTTTGAAAAGGGGAGATACCCCGTCCAGAGTCGGGCAAGTTGGAGTATCCTAACCTAGCAAACAATCGCTCTCCAATTGCGGGAAAAATTCGGCCCAGAGCTGGCCGTTTACTCCAGATGATATCATGAATCTGTGATGGCGATTTTCGCCCGGCCGTATGTTCGTAGGTCTGTTCGTGTCTGGTCTATATATGAGGTAAATATGGTGAATTTCCTGAATTGAATTGGATTTCTGGCCTGACAGATGGTGGCATGTGATTGTCAGTGTGGTTGTTTCAGGTGCAGAGAGCTTTCTTTGACCTTCATATCAGCACACCTACCACCACCCTTGAGAACATGTCCCTACCCCCAGGAGAATCGAGCCCCACCCTCTTTGTACAAAACTAGCCCTCGCCCGGCCCTCATATATTGCGTTGGAGCTTATGTATCCAATATATCTTGGCAGAAAGTTGAAATTTGTGTGTAGTCTGCATTGACAATGTTGGTATAATTCTGCCACCCCTCAATGAATTCTAACTCCAAAAGGGTTCGATTTATCAGGCGGAGCCATGATTTTAGTCAGATAGACAGACTTTGACATAGAACTTAGAAACATGTATTATGTTTTTGATGAGTGATGAGTGATGTACGCATACACAATCGTGTATTTCTGCATCCTCTTTCGGTTATCTCATTGGAAGGGGGAGGAGTGGTGGGGGGGGGGACGATACCATAAGCCATCTCCGATTGCCTTTTTCCTGGGTTTTTCTTTTCTTTTGGTTTCGAAATATGTTTACTATTATTTAAGTGTAACAGTCGTAAATTTAATTCACGATATTCTAACAAAAAGGGAAGGCTCACCGACGATTGTACAACCCTTGGGACTATGGAAAACTTTATGGGAGTGATCGGGACATAGGTAAACAAACACAACAGCCCGATCTCCAGCCATGTCAAGGTCAACGATCGATAATGAAAACGTGCAGTGATTGTGTTATCATTTGGGCAGTTTGGTAAAATCCTTAATGCACGAGGTCAGATGAATCCGAGGGAATCGGCCGAGCAGTGGC
Source organism: Hanleya hanleyi (assembly GCA_036873755.1). Classification (NCBI taxonomy): domain Eukaryota; kingdom Metazoa; phylum Mollusca; class Polyplacophora; order Lepidopleurida; family Hanleyidae; genus Hanleya; species Hanleya hanleyi. The sequence continues at coordinate 153,905 of JAVTVY010048724.1, forward strand.
GAATGAGACTCCGGGTGAGATTTCTTTTGTATGGATTGATATCAAAGGCGCCTGTTCATGTACATGACCACAAAGTCAGTCACTTCCGATATAATTACAATGCCTACTTGCCTTGGTGAGAAGTATAATTAACGTCGCATTGCACTAGCTACATGCACTATAGTCGTGGACAGTGACATAATGGCAACCATGACAACATGATAAGTAATGGTATAACGGTAAATGAATCCTCGAGCCTGTGTGTGTTGTGCAACGAGATCACGAAGCTGACAACTGTTCATTCATCTGGGTATTCAGCGAATTTGCTTCGCCCTGTTGTTCATATGGAACACCTGAGCAGATGTAAATCCGTTTCGAAACCAGGTGCATGGTTCGCTAAAAGAATGTCTCGTGTTAGACAATAGAGCCAGTGCGTACCAGGAGTTTCGGACACCATCTAGAACATATAGATTTGTACTTTGGAAATATAGAACGCCGGAGTAATTTGACAAAATCTCATACACACGAGGATATTTTGAGCCTTTATTTATTTATTTTTTTTACTATTTTTTTTTCATTTATATTTTCATTTATTGTATTCCCCGTACTTTTAACATTTAGTCTATAGCATCAGTCGCTTACATTGATATCTTTTTGCACAGTACTCTCAAAACGCAAATGTTAGATCTAACATCTAGAGGGTTGGAGGAGGGAAAACATTTAGAAAGTGTTGTATTCACCACTTTTAAGTGTTAAATACAACATTTTAAGCTGTTGCATCCAACCCTTAAAAGTGGTGAAACAACACTTTCTAAATGCTTTCCCTCCTCCAATCCTCTAGATGTTAAATATCACATTTGCGTTTTGATAACCAAATAATCTCACAGTGGCTTCTCCCTCGAGCGGGTGGAGCATAAGGTGTAAGGTATAGTCCTCTCACACGTCATCTCACATTATCAGATTAGGATAAGAATATTGGGATAGACGTGTGATGGAAGGCTACAAACAAGATCTTTCCTCTTTTGCACACACACTGATAACTTTCGAAATGATTGATTTCGTGAACTCAATCAGTAAATATATTGGCACATGTAACTCTAATCGTCCTTCCGCCAGGCAAAATATTCCTTGTCAAAATTAAGTTTTTTGAAAAGTTCCTATATTCACTCCAAAGTATTTATCTCTTACTTCCGCATGATTATTTATGTGACTAAACTTTTAGTGGACGGCGGTTGGTCGGAATGGCAAAACTGGTTGGATTGTTCAGTGACGTGCGGCAACGGCGAAATGAAACGAGTGAGAGTCTGTGATCAACCAGCGCCCTCTGGTGATGGCAAATTCTGCATTGGGGAGGATACCGAGATCAAGGATTGTAATTTACAGGCATGTCCAGGTGAATATGAATATTTTCAGGTGTCAATAGAGATTGACTGAGGTGCATACTTATTTAAACAAAACGACGATGTCTCCGGTGAAAATACGCCGTCTGACGGAAATTTGGGCAAAATTTAGTCTTTGGTTAAATAATAATGTGTTTTCATTTTTCCTGGCGTCACGTCTGTTTTAGTTACATCAGTGGCACTCTTCACCATTCGCATGGTAATGTTATGATTATCCTTTTATATACAGACTGACCAGATACTTATGTACAATGATGACAATATCTTACCAAACCAAAGTGTTAATTATGTACCTGATTTCAGTGGACGGTGGTTGGTCGGAGTGGCAAGACTGGTCGAATTGTTCAGTGACGTGTGGGACCGGAGAAAAGAAACGAATGCGAGTTTGTGATCGACCAACGCCCTCTGGTGACGGAAAACTGTGTATAGGGGAGGACACGGAGACCAACGATTGTAATTTACAGGCATGTTCAGGTAAATATGAATATTTTCGGGTTTCAATAGAGATTGACTGAGGAGCATACTTATTCAAATAGTAAGACAATATGTCTTTGGTGAAAATAAGCTGTCTGGCAGCAATTTGGTGTTAATTTCGATATCTTTGATTTTATACTAGGAATGACTGTGTTGAACATCGAAGGTTTCATGGCTTCAACTTCTCCCGTTCCTGAGATAAAAGAAAATGTATTCCTCTTCCGCTTTAGTGATATGAGTGGCACTATCTTACTCATAGTAAGCATATGATTAGGTTAATATCCTGACAAATCAGATGGATATTCCTGTATACTGGCCACAATATTTCACCAAACAAAAGTGTTATTGATGTACTTGATTTCAGTGGACGGTGGTTGGTCGGAGTGGCAAGATTGGTCGAATTGTTCAGTGACGTGTGGGACCGGAGAACAAAAACGAGTGCGAGTTTGTGACAAACCACCTCCCTCTGGTGACGGAAACCTCTGTACAGGGGAGGACACCGAGACCAAGGATTGTAATTTACAGGCATGCCCAGGTGAATATGACAGAATTTCGTGAACAGAACAATAGTCAATAGGTTTATATCATGAATCTGTAACACTTCAAGTCCGTTATCATACGCCGGCCAAACCTGGACGTATTATGTGATGGCGATTTCCGTCCGGCCGTATGTGCGTTTGTCTGTTCGTGTCTGGTATATATCTGAGGTAAATTGAGATAAATGTCACAGTAGACGATCGAATGAGGAAATTATTGCAAATTTCATTTTATTTGTGAGTGGATGAAGGAGAAGAGGTGTGGCGTACCAAAATTGAGGTTAAAGTTAAAGGTCAAGATCGCTGTGACACCAAAACCAGGAAATCATTAAAAATTGCTATTGTTTTTGTGAATGGATACATTGGAGGAGACCATGCGTCGCATATCAAAATTGAGGTCAAGTTCAATATTCAAGGTCACTGTCGCTCAAAAATTAGGAAAGCATTGAAAATGCAAATTTTGGTGATACATTGGCCGTAGAAGAGGATGATGTGTGGACTGTTGAGGTTTAAGATGTGATCTCTGTAGTTCTAGACTGAGCATTATGTCCAAAGTTTAGATATACCTCAACACGGGCGAACATCAAGAGAGAAGGGAAACCTGCGCCAGTATTATGTCGTCTTGTTCATAACGTACTTCTCAGAAAGTGACGTATGCTCATGCGCGGTCCAATTTTCGTCCGTTTGCGCCCAGCGTGTGTGCGCGTGCGTGTCAGTCTGTAGTTTGGTCTATTTGGCTTTTGCTCATTAACTTCTGTACGTGGTACATCCGACACGTCTTTTCTTTGGACATTCGTCTGGACATTGGAAGAGAAAGTATATAACTTTACTGGCATTGTTGATTTTAAGGTCAAAACGTGAAGGCTAACTGAATTCCCAAACGAGGCAATGCTGTATTTTGGGACAGCTAATTGGTGCATTCCAAAGTTTTAATTGGCTTGAATGTTGTGCGGACGTATATTAAAGCCAATTTTGTTTCTTGTTCTTCTCCCTTTGGTTTCGAAATATGTTACATGTGTAATAGCTGTAAACTTAATTCACGATATTGTAACAAAGACGACAGGCTCGCCGACGAACGTAGAAACTTGGAAGTACAGCTCGGACACGGAAACTTAATGGAAGAGATCGCATCAAAGATAAGCAAACACACTTAATCGATCTCTTACCCTGCCAAGGTCAACAGCAATGAAAACGTGTAGTGATTTGGTTACCACTGTGGACAGTAAAATCCTCGTAAAAGAGCGAGATCAGATGACTCCGACGGAATTGGCCGAGCTGTCGCAAATGGAACTCCCGATAAGATTTCTTTCGTACAGATTGATGTTTAAAGGAGTCTGTTCATGTATGCATATCTGCTAATATCCTGGCAAATCAGATGGATATTCCTGTACATTGATTACAATATTTTGCCTAACAAAAGTGTCATTGATGTACCTGATTTCAGTTGATGGTGGTTGGTCGGAGTGGCAAGATTGGTTAGATTGTTCAGTGACGTGTGGATCCGGAGAACAGAAACGAGTGCGAGTTTGTGATCGACCAACGCCCTCTGGTGACGGAAAACTGTGTATAGGGGAGGATACCGAGACCAAGGATTGTAATTTACAGGCATGTCCAGGTGAATATAACCACATTTTTGTACAGTACCGTAGTTTTCAAAGATGCCAACGAGACAATATTGTGCCCCTGTTTCTGAATCCTCAGCCCCGAAGATCTCGGCTATGGTGATTTCTTTAATATCGTACTTATATTTTCAAGAGACAACAGATGATCTTATCAGCTTGAATGGTCGGCCCGTTCTGGTAAGCTAGTGTATTCTATCCCAGCAAACAATCGCTTTCAAATGTTGGAGGCGGGTCGATTTCAACCCGGGTCAGCCTCTTTTCTCGAGATGACGCTCCATGTCCGTTGTAATTCTCCCGCCAAAAGGGGACGTATTATGTGATGGCGATTTCCGTTCGATCTTATGTCCATGTGTTCGTCTGTCCGGTCCTGTTTGGCCCATATGTGTGTCAGTCTTTTTTATATACAGACGTATTTCTTGTCAGTGGATACAGATGGAGGATACGGTGGGTCACGTACCTAAATTGATGTATATATATACAGCCTCGGCCAATTATGGTTGGTGCATAGGTAAAAAATTCCAAACTTTAACAAAATAGTGTAGTTTCAATTTGTGCAATTTCGTTTCACTCTTGAGTATTTCTTTCGACTTTTCGTGAATCCCCGAAGGATTACCTGTTTCCTGGAGCTTTGTTCGACAATCTGCCTGTATTGGAATTCGAATAGTGTACCATTTCAATTGATTATTCTATGCATTTTCCTGGGAACGGCAATGCGAACGAAAAGCTATTTTCCCCCTGAGAAAGTGACACTGGCAACCATTTGGAATTAAAAACTGTTTGCGACCACATCGTAGTCATTTAATGTTCCTTGGTATGCTGGCTTATTCCTTTAGGCGTCACTTGTTTGCGTAAAACGCCACGGTACACTTGTCGCAAGGTTTTGTAACCCATAAATGAAGAAATTGTCTCATTCCGTCTCAACAGCAGCTTCAATTTGCTTTAGGAGAATAGTGTGAACACCCCTTGGCACAAATATACGGTCAGTCTGCTCGGATATGTGTTCTCTGGCGTTTGAATAGAGGTATTTAGGAGGCTGCAGGAGTCAAACCTCAAAACTTGGTTTTCTACCAAAAATGTCTACCGGGCAGCTTAATAACGCCACAGACCCAGATGAAAAGAGGATGCGAGCACAGGCGACTTACACATTTGAAATTTAACCCAACATCGTGACCGTCGACGTCGTCGGCCCCGTATGGACATTGTCTGGCAGCTCGTCGGTGGTTTTAGCATGTTGTCTCTGTCGAGCTCAGGTTTTCTTCTCGAAAGTGAGGTTTGACGATTCAAGCTCGACGTATTGTGCCATGAAGGTGTAGAGTAAACCGTAAACACGAAACCAGTTCCCATGCGAGTTGCCTGATTCAAAGTTTCATCGCAATACAGTTCTTCTGATAAGCTAATCTTACCTCTCAACAAAATGCCACTAGGGCGCGTCTAAGGGAAGGACATCAGTTTTTGCATTAGGGCAACGTTTGATGACTATTATGCAAGATAGAAAATTAATGCACCTCTTCGTCAGAGTCGCATGTTAGGGAATTTTCTTCTATCCATTCTGCAAAACCATAGCCCATCATTCAAGCTTCTTGGATTTCATGTTCATGTGACACTTGTTGGAGGCGATGGATCGTGTATTTGCTGCAAGGGATGTTCGCATGATACATTTGAAGCAATTCAGTGTAAGCAGCGTTTCTGAAAAAAATGACAATAACCAGATTCCTTTGCAACAGAACCTGTAAGAAGCATACCATGGCGTTATACGCCAATAATGACGTTCGACGCGGGAACGCAGCATACCAGTGAATATCGACTGACTACAATGTGGTTGCAAGCATTTTATTTTAAATGGATAAAAATTCCATCGATACTTTTTTTGGAAAAGAAATCGCTTTTCATTCGTATCGGCCTTCCCAGCATTTTTGCGTAGATTAATATTAGTTTGTCTGAAATGTTTCACTATTCGGATTTGAATACGGGTAGATTGTTGACCAAAGCTCAAGATAACAGATAATTCTTGGGAGATTCACACACTGTAGACATAAATACCCAAGAATCAGTCCGATTCGCCAGAACTACGCTCTTCTGTCAACATTTCGAATTTTATATCCATGCACCAACCATTGTGGCCGAGACTGTATCATGCCAAGGTTACAGTGGTCCGAATTTGCAATTTGGTTCTGAGTGGACACCTTAGGGGGAGAAGAGGTGTCGCGTACCAAAACTGAGTTAAAAGTGAAAGGTCACTGTCACCCCAAAATCAGAAAATCATCAAATATTGCAATTCTTCCGAGTGGATAGACAGAGGAGGCATGTGTCGGCGAGTGGATAGACAGAGGAGGCATGTGTCGCCGAGTGGATAGACAGAGGAGGCATGTGTCGCCGAGTGGATAGACAGAGGAGGCATGTGTCGCCGAGTGGATAGACAGAGGAGGCATGTGTCGCCGAGTGGATAGACAGAGGAGGCATGTGTCGCCGAGTGGATAGACAGAGGAGGCATGTGTCGCCGAGTGGATAGACAGAGGAGGCATGTGTCGCATATCAAAATCCAGGTCACGATCAAAGATGAAGGTCACTGTGGCCCAAAAGTCGGAAATCATTCAAAATAGCAAGTTTTGGTCATTGGATACATTGGTGAGGATGAGGTGTTCACTGTTGAGGTCGAAATCAAATTTCCAGGTAAATAAGCTCGACGCCGTATAAATACGGCCTAACATCAAAATGGAAGAAACACCCTCCGCCAATTTTATTGTTACGTCGTAGTTACTAAGGAAGTGAGTTATGCTCATGTGGGATCCGGTTTGCGACTGTTTAGCCCCAGTGTGTATGTGCGTAATTTGGTCTAGTTCTTGCTCTTTAACTTTAACTGCGCTTCTAAGTTTATGACACGTGTTTTTCGTTTTCGTCTGTCCATTGGAAGTGAAGGTATTTAGCTTTACTGGCGTCGTGGCAGCGGTGGGATTATATGGGCACATTTTACGGCGACCACACTGCTCACGTCACTATCGATAAAGAGGCGACCGGTAATATGTTCGTTTATCCGCTGCAAAATATCTAGCTGTTCCGTTAAAGAATTTTGTTATGGCCGACGGCTGCATATTGACATCTTCATTTTATACAGCCAATTTCTACGTTCCCACTTCGAACTTCCCTTGATATATCTGGACCCCTTCAATGTTCATATAACTTATAAATAGACACGAGACGTCACTGATATCGAAAACATTTGAAACTCGAAATGGGTCGCACAAGAGCGTTATTGATTGGCTGACCTAATTAGTGGGCACCATATTAGGAGGAAGGACGCCGCTAATAGAGGATGATGTCACTCTATGTGACTTCACTCGCAATCGATGTGTACGTTCTGATTGGTTCTTCTGTCGTTAGCTGGTGAAATTTACACCTCGGATTTTGAACGCTGAAGGGGTCAGATAAATCAAGACAGGTTCGAAGTGGGAACGTAGAAATTGGCTGGATAAAATGAAGATGGCATATTGAATGTCGAATTTGGCGCTTGCTATTTAAAGTCACATATTGTTTGATGCGACCGATCGATCACAACTACATTTTGGCCAGGAGACTACATGAAGGCTTAGCCGCCTAAGATGACACCTTCGCGGTTGAACCAAGGATAGACAGGCGTCCAGGTACCATCACCATCTCATGAGACACAGCTAACCATGCCCCACAACTAATCAAAACACACGAACATTTATACCATTTCCTGTCAATGTGTGTTACGCCAAACGACAATGACAACGCAACACCGTATGTACCTACGCCAAAAAGTAAAACTATCGGCAACCATTCTGATGAAGTCAAGCCCGATCCAGGCAGCAGCCTTCAAACAGATACAACCAATTTCTAATTCCTCCTAGCGCAATATAACCGCGGTTTCCTACCCTCACTTTCCAGGATATAATGGCGCCTCGGGTCCCTTATCAGCGGTTGTTCACATGGATCCCCACTACGCAAAGGCGATTGTCCAGAGAGTCTATGAAACAGTGTGGGCTTGCTACACGCGTCTACACCAAACCTGACATGGGAATGCTCGTTCTCGGTGCCTCACTAGTCCAGCCCTCGTTTCGTCGTACCCGCGGAAGGTACTTGTGACGGTTCCTCGGATGAGGGTCAACCGTTTCAGTTGTCTCACCCGCCGGAGACTCCAAGCATTCGGTGAGGTATTCCCAGACCCCTGATATCCCCACACTTCATGCTTCCGCCTCGGTTTCTGTGCTAACCGACCTTGACCTACACTTACTTGGGCACACAGATCAACCCCAGGATCCTCCAGCCGACAGTTAGATCATCTGACTCTGAAGGACATGCTCCTACATTGGATCTAATACATTGTACTTGAGTACGACGCCCTCCCACTCGATACGGTGATTTTCTGGTCGATTTTTAAACACTTCCTGTAATTCATGTAAACGTTCGCATTCCTGATTCGTGTTCGGGACAGAGTAATCTCCCAGGACTGAAGGGCAGTCTATCCAATGAAGGCTCAAGTAGATTTGTTTCATCGGTGTACACACATTTTGTTACTAACATCCCTACAAAAGAAGGACAACTATGCTCGATCAGTAGTTCATTTTCTCAATTTATTGACCCGTTAATATAAACATGAATTCAGTAGCGAGCCAAGTTTCAGTCTAGTCCATTGTATTTGAACTTTACATGTAAACATTAATGTAATGTGATCATTCATCTTATCCTCATCATCCGAACGCATGGCACGATCATACGTAGAAACTTCTGCTCGTAGCCATGCGGTAACGGGTGCTATCTGAGTGTAACAGGGCGTTTCCCAAATGGTCACATCCGACTGGTCCCGTTACATCCGACATCGGTGCAATCACATTCATACAACGAAGACACACCTCCAGAAAGCGATCGATTGAAATGATCCCATGGTGGGCCTCGAAGTGCCCCCATCACAAAATAAATAGCATATCATTTTCCTGTGGTCTGCCGCCGATTTTATTTTGTTTCCAAATATGTTAGGCCGTTTGTAATATGATTTCTCTTAAGATAAACAAAGAAGCATGCTCCACTAGAGTGAGAAATAAAATAGCTAATTTGCACAACTTCGTTTTGGTCTCGCGTAGACTCCCCCAGTCTTGCGCCTCGTGAAACTAACATGTCTGCATGTCTGAGAAATATTTGAATACAGATAAATTCATTGGCTCGTTTAAATGGGGCCGACATTTGACCTCATGCTTTGGGAACAACTTTCGAACTGGATTATCTCCCTCTAGATAGATAGCGCCGTGTGAAATACATGCCGAATCACAGCGGCAATCTAAGGGTAGTGTTAAGTGAAACGTGAAATGCCCTTAGCAAGCTAAGATGCTTATCCTTTATGCATATATTCTAATATCCTGACAAATCAGATGGATATTCCTGTACACTGATTACAATATTTCACCAAAAAGTGTTATTCATGTATTTTAATCTAGTTGACGGCGGTTGGTCCGAGTGGCAAGGTTGGTTGGATTGTTCAGTGACGTGTGGGACCGGAGAACAGAAACGAGTGCGAGTTTGTGATCAACCAATGCCCTCTGGTGATGGAAAGTTCTGCATAGGGGACGATACCGAGACCAAGGATTGTATTTTACAGGCATGTCCAGGTGAATATGACCAGATTTATTTCACAGTAACTTGTCAGCAATTTTAAATTAGCGATCGTTTTGAAAATGGAAGATACCCCCGATACGGTGGAGTTTCTATAAGAACCAAATTACTGAGTGGTTACCAAAGGTCACACATCACTGAGAATTCAACTGATTGATTAGAATTGTAGTTTACAGGAGCATCAAGTTTACAGCTCCTTGATCACAATGTTTCTCTTTTTGCGTTTTCGAGCACTATACGTGTCACTGTGGGAAAACTGAATATTCGTCAGCTCAAGTGGCATGATTAAATGAGATAAATGGAGGTTACCATTTTATTTCGAATCCTGCTAGAACTTTGAATTGATTTGCCACTGGTCGACAGATGTCAATGTTCATATAACTTATAAATAGACACGAGACGTCACTGACATCGAAAACATTTGAAACTCGAAATGGGTCGCACAAGAGCGTTATTGATTGGCTGACCTAATTAGTGGGCACCATATTAGGAGGAAGGACGCCGCTAATAGAGGATGATGTCACTCTATGTGACTTCACTCGCAATCGATGTGTACGTTCTGATTGGTTCTTCTGTCGTTAGCTGGTGAAATTTACACCTCGGATTTTGAACGCTGAAGGGGTCAGATAAATCAAGACAGGTTCGAAGTGGGAACGTAGAAATTGGCTGGATACAATGAAGATGGCATATTGAATGTCGAATTTGGCGCTTGCTATTTAAAGTCACATATTGTTTGATGCGACCGATCACTCACAACTACATTTTGGCCAGGAGACTACATGAAGGCTTAGCCGCCTAAGATGACACCTTCGCGGTTGAACCAAGGATAGACAGGCGTCCAGGTACCATCACCATCTCATGAGACACAGCTAACCATGCCCCACAACTAATCAAAACACACGAACATTTATACCAGTTCCTGTCAAGGTGTGTTACGCCAAACGACAATGACAACGCAACACCGTATGTACCTACGCCAAAAAGTAAAACTATCGGCAACCATTCTGATGAAGTCAAGCCCGATCCAGGCAGCAGCCTTCAAACAGATACAACCAATTTCTAATTCCTCCTAGCGCAATATAACCGCGGTTTCCTACCCTCACTTTCCAGGATATAATGGCGCCTCGGGTCCCTTATCAGCGGTTGTTCACATGGATCCCCACTACGCAAAGGCGATTGTCCAGAGAGTCTATGAAACAGTGTGGGCTTGCTACACGCGTCTACACCAAACCTGACATGGGAATGCTCGTTCTCGGTGCCTCACTAGTCCAGCCCTCGTTTCGTCGTACCCGCGGAAGGGTACTTGTGACGGTTCCTCGGATGAGGGTCAACCGTTTCAGTTGTCTCACCCGCCGGAGACTCCAAGCATTCGGTGAGGTATTTCCAGACCCCTGATATCCCCACACTTCATGCTTCCGCCTCGGTTTCTGTGCTAACCGACCTTAACCTACACTTACTTGGGCACACAGATCAACCCCAGGATCCTCCAGCCGACAGTTAGATCATCTGACTCTGAAGGACATGCTCCTACATTGGATCTAATACATTGTACTTGAGTACGACGCCCTCCCACTCGATACGGTGATTTTCTGGTCGATTTTTAAACACTTCCTGTAATTCATGTAAACGTTCGCATTCCTGATTCGTGTTCGGGACAGAGTAATCTCCCAGGACTGAAGGGCAGTCTATCCAATGAAGGCTCAAGTAGATTTGTTTCATCGGTGTACACACATTTTGTTACTAACATCCCTACAAAAGAAGGACAACTATGCTCGATCAGTAGTTCATTTTCTCAATTTATTGACCCGTTAATATAAACATGAATTCAGTAGCGAGCCAAGTTTCAGTCTAGTCCATTGTATTTGAACTTTACATGTAAACATTAATGTAATGTGATCATTCATCTTATCCTCATCATCCGAACGCATGGCACGATCATACGTAGAAACTTCTGCTCGTAGCCATGCGGTAACGGGTGCTATCTGAGTGTAACAGGGCGTTTCCCAAATGGTCACATCCGACTGGTCCCGTTACATCCGACATCGGTGCAATCACATTCATACAACGAAGACACACCTCCAGAAAGCGATCGATTGAAATGATCCCATGGTGGGCCTCGAAGTGCCCCCATCACAAAATAAATAGCATATCATTTTCCTGTGGTCTGCCGCCGATTTTATTTTGTTTCCAAATATGTTAGGCCGTTTGTAATATGATTTCTCTTAAGATAAACAAAGAAGCATGCTCCACTAGAGTGAGAAATAAAATAGCTAATTTGCACAACTTCGTTTTGGTCTCGCGTAGACTCCCCCAGTCTTGCGCCTCGTGAAACTAACATGTCTGCATGTCTGAGAAATATTTGAATACAGATAAATTCATTGGCTCGTTTAAATGGGGCCGACATTTGACCTCATGCTTTGGGAACAACTTTCGAACTGGATTATCTCCCTCTAGATAGATAGCGCCGTGTGAAATACATGCCGAATCACAGCGGCAATCTAAGGGTAGTGTTAAGTGAAACGTGAAATGCCCTTAGCAAGCTAAGATGCTTATCCTTTATGCATATATTCTAATATCCTGACAAATCAGATGGATATTCCTGTACACTGATTACAATATTTCACCAAAAAGTGTTATTCATGTATTTTAATCTAGTTGACGGCGGTTGGTCCGAGTGGCAAGGTTGGTTGGATTGTTCAGTGACGTGTGGGACAGGAGAACAGAAACGACTGCGAGTTTGTGATCAACCAATGCCCTCTGGTGATGGAAAGTTCTGCATAGGGGACGATACCGAGACCAAGGATTGTATTTTACAGGCATGTCCAGGTGAATATGACCAGATTTATTTCACAGTAACTTGTCAGCAATTTTAAATTAGCGATCGTTTTGAAAATGGAAGATACCCCCGATACGGTGGAGTTTCTATAAGAACCAAATTACTGAGTGGTTACCAAAGGTCACACATCACTGAGAATTCAACTGATTGATTAGAATTGTAGTTTACAGGAGCATCAAGTTTACAGGTCCTTGATCACAATGTTTCTCTTTTTGCGTTTTCGAGCACTATACGTGTCACTGTGGGAAAACTGAATATTCGTCAGCTCAAGTGGCAGGATTAAACGAGATAAATGGAGGTTACCATTTTATTTCGAATCCTGCTAGAACTTTGAATTGATTTGCCACTGGTCGACAGATGTCGTTAGACAGTCGCATGTGTATAAACAGTTCGATCGATAGGCGGATAGGCGGAGTGCCAGACTCAATATTCCAATGGCTTATAGTCTGAGTTAGGCGGATTAATTTCACGTTTACCACCGTGTGCGCTCACAACAAGACACATGGTCCGTTGTTAGCACACACTGCGCGTCGACTAATGAACATACAATCAAATTATCGATAGCTGTCTGTTGTCGGTATGAGATAGATACCTACGAACCGCCTTAGATGCGTTATGTGACTTGCAGTTTGTTTGGGGGTTTTTTCTGACGAGAGTTCGACCTTTTTGACATTACTTCACTCTAACTTCGACGAAGACCCGAATTCGCAGTACCGGTGTGGAGGCTAAGAATGTCCGGTGGCTACGAGTGTCCGGCCCCTATCTTCTAACCCAGCTAGGACATTTTTCTCCACATTGGGGACAAGTGTCCGTCCTTGGTTACAATAGAAAAGGATATGAGAAGGGACACTAATCACCAGGATATTCTTATCCATCACACCGGTATCTAGGAATTTTTCGAATCCTCGGCGATCATCAGTCTACATCCATACTTTCCTGTTAACTGTTGTACCTCGAACATTGGCCGTTACTGTTTTACCTTGTCTGATTTGTTCTACATTCGAACTGTGAAAAACGGTCCTAGAACAAAATAATAGTCCGTACCCTTCTTGCGTTTGAGGAGTACCAGATGGTAAGGGCAGAATCCAAGTAGGGTATCCCTTCCAGGGGATCAAAAATCTGGCTTGATAGAATGAAGTCATGACGAAATCTATCATCCGTAATATGAGTGGATATTGATGTACCTGATTTCAGTGGATGGTGGTTGGTCGGGGTGGCAAGACTGGTTAGATTGTTCAGTGACGTGTGGGACCGGAGAACAGAAACGAGTGCGAGTTTGTGATCAACCAGCGCCCTCTGGTGTTGGAAAACTCTGTATAGGGGAGGATACCGAGACCAAGGATTGTAATTCACAGGCATGTCCAGGTGAATGTGGCCAGATTTAATTTACAGTAACTAGTCAAAATATCTAAAATATTTAAAATGGAGGATACCCCTGTTGCAGTGAAGCTCCTATATAAGAACCGTGGTGGAAATTCGCACATCATGGATTTCGTTATATATATAAAAATATTTAAAATTAACAAGTGTTTTGGAAATGTAAGATGAACCCTGGTGATGCAGTGGCGTTCCTGTAAGAACCTTATTACTGAGTGGTTAACAAAGGTCACACTTCATTGATCGATTGGAATTGTAGTTTACACGCGCATCAACTTCTCAGACCCGTGCGCACAATGTTTTTCTCGTGGTTCCCTATTTGCGTTCTCGAGCACTATAAGTAGTAGTCATGTCACTATGGGGAAAACGAATATTCATAAGCTCAAATGACTACCACTACTACTAGTATTTGTACTACTACTACATCATAAAAATTATTACCTGAAGATCCTTCAGTGTCGTACTTATATTTTCAAGTTAACGGTGGATGGTCTGACTGGCTGGAATGGTCGGCCTGTTCGGAGTCATGCGGAACGGGGCAACAAAACAGATCACGTGTGTGTAACAATCCAGCGCCATCTAGCGATGGACTACAGTGTGATGGTTTAGCTACTGAGGAACAAAACTGCAATCTGAAAACTTGCCCAGGTCTGAATATTTCCATTTCTGTCAACTAGAAGCTTTACATCTTCTACCTATTACATTTAGTACGTGTATTGAATTACCATCGAAACTTAATTGATTGTGGACGCGGAATATTTTTTCTGGACGACGATTTGCTATCCCTACTGAATGTCGGATCTGACGCTTGTCTATGGAGAAAATTTCATTGTGTTAGGGGATTCAGTATTCACAAGTCCCTTATGAATTAAGTAATAATATGCCGGTATGACATTTCATTTTAGTCGGGATTATGTGAAAGTTTTCCGGTACATTCCTCCTTCATTTGTTTTTGTTTTTTTCATACCAAATATTTCAGTAAACGGTGGTTGGTCACTTTGGCAGGACTGGTCGACTTGTTCCGTCACGTGTGGAACGGGAGCGCAGAAGAGGTCACGTGATTGTGATAACCCGATTCCCTCTGAAGACGGACAGCCTTGTCCAGGTCATTACGCGGAATCCCGCAGCTGTCTCCGCCCAGCTTGCACAGGTATGCCTTTGTTTAAACTTTCGTTCCAATTATCGGGGCATGTGCTCAAAATCAAAAGATTATGCGGTCTCAATTTGCGGTAATTTCTTGAAGATCATCATCTAAACGCATGGTACGATAATACGTAGACACTTCTGCAGGTAACCATGCGATATTAGGTGCTGTCTGTGTATATTAGTGTGTGTCCGAAATGGTCACGCTCAAATGGCCTGTAGGATTCGATAACGGAGCTATCACATTCGTTAAACGAAGACACACAACCACCAAATTGTTGGAGTTAAGAGAATCCCATAACAACTTGATCATGGTATGAAAATTCCCACTCGAGTAAAGGAAATTACATCCCAACCGAGCCGACGTTGGTGGAGCGCGGAATAGTTTCTCCCCATATGATACAGCGGAACCTCGTACTGTAACAGCGTATGTGCACGTGCGATGCAGGGGGCCAGTCAATTTGCTTGACACGTGCTGCAGGTATGATGCGCTCCACCAACGTTCAACATCTTAGTGTGTCGTTGATATTTTTAACAAAATACTGATAAAGTAATGATTTAGATTATATGGAGAAAAGAATCTCATATTAACTTCATCATGGAATGAAAATTCCTACTCTCGAGAAGGAAAATACATCCCAACCTCGCCTATACTATATTTCAATGTTAAAGACCAATTTTATTGAAATTGACTAACATTTTCACATGAGCGATGAGACCATTATAATCAATGTTGTTTTATTTTGTTCAACAGTACCCAAGCCCATGCGGGAAACATTGTTTGAGATAGCGAATCAAGACTTCGGCCTACAAGGAAACGAGATCGACAGAAGGAATAAATCATCTTTAGTCCAGTGTGCCCTGTTTTGTGTTCAACGCCAAGGATGTAGATCTTTTAATTTCCAATACGACCTGGACCTAACCGGCATGAAGCACGATTGCATACTGAACTCGGCGACAAAATCTGATCGTCCAGGGGATTTCGTGCCAATGCCAAGATATCAATTATACAGTGTTGGCGAAGGCTATATATAATGTTTTATTCTAGCAAGAGGGTGATGTGTTTCGTATTTGAATTGTGGACTGGGTACATATAGACTTGCTTTATGTACTTTCCAAATGAGATAATTGGAGGCTACCATTATTTTTCGAATCCATCTGGAATTCTGAATTAATTTCCTGCTTGTCGACAGTTGTCCTTTGACTGTCGTCCGTGTGAAAACACTTGGATTGATAGGCGGTCAGACTGACTGTCATTATTCCAATAAAATATACGGACTCTGAGATGGCCGGCATAGGTAAATTTCATGTTTACCACTGTGCGCGCTGACGACAAGACCCTTATCCGTTGTTAGCGCCCACTGTATCAAAGTATCGATCACTATCTGCTATCGGTTTTGAGATGCTTATAGCAGAATACGGGAGACCTCGAAACCGCTTCTGGTGCGTTATGACGCAGCCTTTGGTTTGAATCGAGAAATAGGTACCCATACGGACGAGATGTAGGTTTGTGAAATTTAACCTTGGAAAAAGACTTATTCCGTCTCCCGAACATCTGAACTTGCTGTCTATCAATAAGATTATTGAATAAAACGAAGTATTGTCAGATTAGCGTGATATCTCGAGATTCCTTGCCTTGTGGAAAGAGATTCTGGGTCAGATAAATTATGGATAAATTTCGATGCGACACTTTGGTAACGGCGATTGTTTCCTCTCGCCCATCATCAGATAGTCAAAGACAATAACGTTGATTTGACTGGGGTCGAAGTAATAGTTTTAGACGATATGACGGGTGAATGTTAACATTTTTCAGAGTTGTATATTCGTGAGCTGACTGCCATTGACTGTGAAATTTTAATATTAGCATGCTCCAAACATTCCATAACCCAAGATGACAGGCCGCTGACTATCATGGTAAATTGATGCTCTGCTGCTCTCAGATGGACCATGGTTGGTTGCATAAGATGAATCTCTTGTTTACGAACTATGCGAACGTGTTTCAGCATATTATCTTCACGGTTTTCCTACAGATTAGGAAGGGGAATACGTCCACTGCTGTTGATACTTCACTGCTACAATACAGGCTGAACCTAAGATCATTTGACTATGAGTTTTATACTATTCCCACTCATTCCTCCCTCCATTCCTCCCTCCTCCCTCCAATCTTCCCTTCCTCTGTTCATCCAATCTTTCCGTCCT
Organism: Hanleya hanleyi; assembly: GCA_036873755.1. Classification (NCBI taxonomy): domain Eukaryota; kingdom Metazoa; phylum Mollusca; class Polyplacophora; order Lepidopleurida; family Hanleyidae; genus Hanleya; species Hanleya hanleyi. Next base: position 171,096 of record JAVTVY010048724.1, read on the forward strand.
CTCTCTCCCTCTCACTCATCCTCCGTTCCTCCCACCATCTCTTCATCCAGTCCCTCCCGCCATCCAATTATTCCTCCTTCCTTCCCTGAAATCGTTCTTCCCTCCTTTAATCCAATCATTCCTCCCTCCACTCATTGCTCCATTTCTTCCTACATCTCTCCCTCCATTCCTCCCTCCATCCATCCAACCATTCCTCCCTCCCTCCATTAAATCATTCCTCCCTCCATTCGCCCAATCATTCCTCCCTCCCTCCCTCCATTAAATCATTCTTCCCTCCATTCACCCAATCATTCCTCCCTCCCTCCCTCCATTAAATCATTCCTCCCTCCATTCATCCAATCATTCCCCCCCCCCTCCCTCCATTAATTCATTCCTCCCTCCCTTCACTCAATCATTCCTCCTTCCCTTCCTCAATCCACGGCTCTCTGATGATTTCATATAGAGAATAACCTAATAATTAACGTCTTTATAGATTAAAAATATCCAACCGTTCTCCATGCACACGTTGTTTAGGTGCTTCCATGTAAGTCCTGGAGGGAGAGCATTTTCGCTTTCTTTTAACGGTTGGTTGAACGCTGACTTTTTTTCGCTGTCTATCGAGCTCTGCTTTTTTAAGCTCTACAACGTGTTGAGTTTGAGACATGGAGGTAATTTTAATCCTCTCAAAATATGGATTGGCTGTTGATTTTGTCCTATCGATATCCTGGGGGGAAGGTTGATCTAGTCTCCTCCTATCATGAGCTTCTTGCCTTACCCTAGCTCTAGCCTGGTCTACATGGAATTTGACCCACTTATCAGGATCACTAACGTACTCTTATGCCGACATGGTAATGTTATATTAATGACGTGAGGCGTTCGACGGTTTTTTTAAGAATGCGAGCATTCTCCACGATACCGACATACTATCAGTTTGGACGATTCATATATCTACTTCCGGTTTTATGATGTCAATATTACGTCGATGATACTATTAGTTGTCTTAAATACTCTCGTTGCATAGATTGAATATGATATATTTAAGCCAAGCATGGGAGCTGTAGTTTTCCAAAATCAAAGTCGGGTTACCTTGTTTTCGGCGTTCATGTAAATACATGATTGTATACGTCTGCATTGATATGACGATTTTGGTCGTATACGCGATTCTGATTGATCGAGGTCCTCGTATACTTTGGTGAGAGGGGCGAACTTTAAGAGGGTTTCCCTTTTTTGAACTACAGAATCAGTAGGTTTTCCCCGCAACAATAGATACGTGTTATATTCGAGGTATCACGTGATCAGATTTTTAAAAAATTAAACCTACCTCATCAAACATGGCGGTTTCGTACTTCATTTGGATTGGCCGTAAAGATGATGCACAGACGCCAACGTATTCGCCTCACCCGCTGATTTACCTGCCTTACCCGCCATGGTACCCTCTGATTTACCCGCCTTACCCGAGGGTTTACCTGCCCGCCATCTTACCCACTGGTTTATCGGCAATTTTACCCGGTGGATTACCCCCTTACCCGATGACTTCACTGATCCCTTTTAACATTTCACATGTGCTATGCGAGACGCCTTTCCCCACTATATTGTAAATACAGATGTATTAGACTGCGTACCAGTATAGATTAGTTATTGTCACGACTAATTTGTTCCATTCGGTTATATTAGTTTTTCCCTTCTAGACGATTGTTTCTCCTAAATACATATCCCTGAACGATGACATTATCTGTTGAATAATACAAATATTTATATATATATGTATATTGTTTGCTTGATGTTATAAACTGGCTATTGTCACTGTATATAAATACAAAAAACAGCCGAAATAAATATATCTATATATACATAGTTACGGTAGTGGCGAGGGTGGTGATGAACTGATTTATGCAATCATATTTGTGATATATAAATAATAGATATATACAGAGTAATATATCTAAATATAGATACTGGAGTATGGTGGAAGCATTCACACCGAAATATGGCAGAGGTAGTGCAGCAGTATGTTGGTAGTATGAACTGAGTTATGACAGAGCCTCTTTGATGACGTGGCAAGTTGAAGATATTCGTTTTGTCAGATGCGTGGAAGATCATTTTTCTCGAATACATGGCTATAACAGTTTGTGGTCGCGATGGACAAGTTTAGTATATAGTCAGGGCTGTTAGGGATTTTTTGGTTCACATTCTTCCAAAAGCACCAAATTTGGTCCATATGTCGCCCATACCATACTATTTCGATTTTTGACTGGGCGCCCCCTAGGGCCGCCATATTCGGCGAAATTCAATATGGTCGCCACCCGGGTTAGAAGTCAATCGTAGTTAAATAACTAAAAGGGCTAGAAATATGAATAATAGCACTTTTTAGTGGTTTTGGGGGTCGGAGAATCTGATTGTGATCTTATTTCAACGATTTGAGGTCAAGGTCACCCTTTAAGGTCACCCTAAACGTCATTTTGGGGAAAAATTCGCCATTATCAGTGGTTTCGGGCAAGATAAATAAACTGCCTCATTCTATTGGTTTCCAGGGTTGAGTAACCCGAATCTGGCCTTATTTTGGCGATTCGGGGCAATATTTCATTTGAGAGTCGCGATAGAGGCCATCCGAACCAGAGGTCAATTCTAGGTATAACACCAAAAGAACCACAAATAATACCATAGAGGTTTGTGGCATTCTCCGATTCTGATCTTATTTTGAAGATTTGAGGTCACCCCATTTTGGGGTCAAAGGTCAAAGATCAACAGTGACCACTAAGAACAATCGAACGAAGATTATTCAGGAACAAATTATATCAAAATACTTCGGAGATGACATCTGCTGAAAAAATGCTATAACTATGCCGCTACGCCGCTATGTGTATTTAAGTGTTCGAAATACAATACAAAGACCGCTTCAGCAACAATATACCAATGATTATTAGTACCTATACCTTCTGGCTTGCGCCCTCAAGAGACTGTGAAGTCGGGTCGCACCCAGTAAGGCTGTGGAAAAGGGATAGTGCCAAGGATTTGGCGGACCGAGATCGGAACAAATGGTAAGGACTGGAATGTCACAATAATTTTTTCCAGTAGCGAAGTCCACCAAGAGTTCCGACAGACCGAGGGTCTCCAAAGACCGGACATCGCTGTCCATCGTGCGAACATAGGCTGTTGTACGACCCTCCTCCGTGGCATGTGCTAGATGCAGGAGGACCCTGGTGTCCGTCTCGGAATGGTTGCACGGTTGAAGTATTGTGAGGTCACAACGCCTGTTGAAGAACACGGACTCAAAATGGGCACACAGAAGGAGCTGTCCGCTCATGTCAGTCTTGGAGATCTGTGTGCTGATGAATGTGAACGGCTCCTTTTTGTTAACATTTTTTAAGAAGCCGCTGATCCATTCATACTTCGGGATTTTAGGGGTTCAGGAAAAAGTATTGTGGCATTCCAGTCCAAACCATCTGTTCCGATCTTGGTCCGTCAAAGTCCGTGGGACTACCTCTCTTTCACAGCTTAACGGGGTGCAAGGCGACGTCACAGTTTCTTGGATGTGGCAAAAAGACCGCCTGTGCAGCCTGTACAAGCATATCCGACCCCACCGACACATTAATGGCTCTCACGCATGATCCTGACACTCTCGAGTCCGTGCATATGGAGCTCATAGAACGCTTCATCGTACTAATGTACAGCAAGGGATGTGGTGCAGCCAGTGTCAATGAGGCCAAGCATCACCTTCACTACTGCAACCAGATCGCTGGAAAACATCCCACCTCCCAAGCCGCGCTTTTGCAGCATGTGAAGCGAGCGCTGCTGCAAGCGAGTTTCTACTGGAGTTGCTTCACTCCAGCAGGAAATCCCCGACTTCAGTGAGTGGAGCTGGCACAAAGATTGCACCAGTACATGGCAACCGCTATGGACCACTCTCAGCGACACATCTATGGCATATGCCATTCTCATGCACTGCGGCTGACTCAAGGCATGCACGGGAAGGTGAAAATGCAACTGTACCGATGTCCGAAACACGACCCTCTGCAAATGCGAAGGCGGTGATGACAAGTATTATTTATTGCTGGCATCATAGAGCGCAAGCCAGAAGGCATAGGTAGTAAAAGTAATCATTGGTATACTGTTGCTTAAGGGGTCTTTGTTTAGTATTTTGAACATTTAATTGCACGTAGCGGCATAGTTATAGCATTTTGTCAGCATATGTCATCTCCGAAGTATTTTAGTAACATTTGTTCCTGAATAATCTTGTTTCGATTGTTTTTAGTAGCAACTGTTGATCTTTGATCTCTAATTCTCAAATGAGGTGACCATGATCTCAAATCGTCAAAATAAGGTCAGAATCTAATTCTCCGATGCCACAAAGCCCTATGGTACTATTGTTGATTCTAGCCCTTTTGGTGTTTCCTATAATTGACCTCCGGTTGATCTCTGTTTCGGGTGACCTCTGTCGTGAACCTCACATGCAATATTGCCTCAAATTGTCAAAATATGGCCATATTCGGGTTACTCAACCCCGAAAATCGATAAAATGAGTTAGTTTGTATATCTCGACTAAAAACCACTAAAAATGACGAATTTGACCCCAAAATGACTTTTAGGGTGACCTTGACCTCGTATCGTTGAAATAAGATCAGAATCAGATTCCCCGACACCGATAACCACTAAAAAGCTGTATTATTCATGATTCTAGCCATTTTGTTGTTTTAAATGCGATTGACCTCTAACCTGGGTGGCGGCCATAATGAATTTCGCCAATATGGCGACCCCCGAGGGCGACTAACTTGGCGCCCGTCAAAAATCGAAAAGGTATTGTATGGGCGACATATGGGCCAAATTTGGTGCTATTGGAAGAATCTGAACCAAACATTCACTTTTATGCCCTAACATCCCGGACTAATATTCAATCTATAATATGATATACGGTCTTTGTCTCAGTACACAGGCTACTCTGAAAGACAACATGTTCAGTGACAGTGATGTTGGAATGGACTTTATTCCCTATGGCAACGGAGAGTTCCATTAACACAACTAAAATATTGCTTGCTAAGGTAAAGGAGTACCGTGCCAAAAGTATTGGGCTATTTCACAGTTTCAACAAAAACTGAGAGTACATCAGAATTCTGAGACTTCACAGCTTTCTGTCAGACAAGTCAGGAAAGTATGATAGATTTTATCCACAAGAAACGATGAAGTTGCAAAATTATGGTGCAAGTGTATGTATGCAGAAAAACAGAATAATTTAGAAAATGCTGGAAGTATGAGTGCAGTACACTGTAAACTTTTGCTGTAAATTTTGAAGTAATTTACCGTAGTTTTACTGCAACAAAGTTGCCAGTAATATATTGTTAAGCTGTACAGTAAATATAAATGCAAAATACACTTTGTCTGTTGTTTACCCGTAAGGATAGTGTCCTTTTTCAATCGATATGCTCCATTGTGATCCATATATTGTTGGTAATAAAATCACCGGCTTTCTTAGATTACAGATCTAGTGTGGGTATTTCAGCAGTTTGTTCATACAGTTTTTATCCCATCGACATATATGCCGAACACGATCATGTCGTCACGCTGTCCGTCCGGTCAGATGGCTGGACGACTGGTTAGATGACGACCTGAACCCTCTAGAATTTGAACCTTTGCTGCTAGAGAATTCAAGTAGCATTATTGCGTGTTCAAGCACATGTCTGGTGCATTTTGGTGAGTTTAGTGGTTTCCATGGCAACATAGCAGAAAATATCCACATTACGACGTTGGACACTCTAAACGTCGAACCGTTGAATTACAACATATATAAGGGAAGTGGGAAGAGGTGCCGACATACTGACAGAGCCACATGACTTCACAGTATAGTCTTCCGGTTGAACTATTCGAAAGCACGTACCAAGAATCTAACGATTCGTGATATGTGTTGTATCTCAGGTACGCTTTTATTGTACCTGTTCATGTGGCAACTTGGATGATATGACCACACGGCCCATAGCACCGGCATAAGCGGTATTAGATACAAATCTAGAGAGCTATGATGGAAATGCTCTGACAACTCATATATTGGTAATTGGTGAGCTGTTTCGCTGTGACAACTCGTACACTGAAGATTGGTGAGCTGTATCGTCGTCAGATGAAAATGACGGCATTTAACACAAAAGACTAGTCTGTAAGGCCCGATGTCGACCCAGCATCAACTTCCCACAAATGCCAACATATATCAAAGACCAAAAGGTCTGTACAGGGGGCGGGCCTCGGGGACGAAACGTCCACCAGCAGAATCTCGCCATATACAGGTAAAAATTACAACACATATAAGGGAAGTGGGAAGAGGTGCCGACATACTGACAGAGCCACACGACTTCACAGTATAGTTTTCCGGTTAAACTATTCGAAAGCACGTACCAAGAATCTAACGATTCGTGATATGTGTTGTATCTCAGGTACGCTTTTATTGTACCTGTTCATGTGACAACTTGGATGATATGACCACACGGCCCCTAGCACCGGCATAATCGGTATTAGATACAAATCTAGAGAGCTATGATGGAAATGCTCTGACAGCTCATATATTGGTAATTGGTGAGCTGTTTCGCTGTGACAACTCGTACACTGAAGATTGGTGAGCTATATCGTCGTCAGATGAAAATGACCGCATTTAACTAGTCTGTAAGGCCCGATGTCGACCCAGCATCAACTTTCCACAAATGTCAACAAATATCAAAGACCAAAAGGTCTGTACAGGGGGCGGGCCTCTGGGACGAAACGTCCACCAGCAGAATCTCGCCATATACGCCATCTTCCGGTTAAACTAGAGAAGCTAGAGACTTCAAATAATTGTCTCGCATGGGGATTTGTCACCTGTCAATCAACCTACTCATCTAGCACTGGCTACTCACGTGACGGCCAATCATACGAGAATCATGCCAGTCAGTCTAGGATGGTATTTGACACTCACTCTAGCCCCCAATGAAACGATCCAAATAGAGTTTAGACCGCCGATTGGCTCTAACGAGCAAGTGTCACTCAATTCCACGTTTGCTGATGGCGTGGCCTAGAAAGACAGACTCGGCAACATGCTCGCTTTGATCTGAGAACATTGGACAGTCATTTGCAAATCAATATGCGATCGGGCCATGCGTTTAGCTCTACAGAATATAACTCAAGACCAGTTAATTATAACATCAGATCCTGCACTCCCCCTCCCATTATGTGCTGCCCAATTGAACACCAGCTCCCGCGCTGATCGTACCCTATTATTAAACCAACTCTATGACCCTTATGCACTCATATGACCCGACTTGTCAATCATGCTATGCTATTGTACGTATTGAACTCGTATAAACACGCTATACATGAGCACCCTACAATGCCACAATTCCGCGACCATAAGAGACCTCATATAAACAATTGACGTCATGTAAACACCACGACCTGTACTCCTTGACCACATACACTCTATACATGGGCATAGGTCCTACCCAGTCACGTGACCCTAAGTGACCTCAGTCACGTGATCGTAAGTGACGTCATATACACACGTGATCCCATTTGACGCGGACCTATAAGTGATGTCATCCATTACCCTAACTGGCGACATCCGTGATGTCATACGTGACGTCATCCAGGGTAAATTAACAGGGAAGAGAATGGGGACTACTTTTTCCCGCGAAAGCTTATCCCTGTAACCGGAAGTGACCGCATCTCCACCGAAAGTGACCCCAGCACCGTGGAGAAATATGACTGGGACCCCGTGACCTGCCGGAACTATAGTGACCTTGATCTCCACGTGACCTCGAACGGATGTGACATCATCCGTGACTTTTGACAGCCTCAGCTTGTCTTAAATGAAAGTTCCATGTTACTGACAGAATATAACCAATGATACGGTGAACAATGAATATGCATGAATTGTAAGTCATGCAGGCGCTTTCCAAAACCGACCCTTTCAGAGTCCGTTCATTGTCATTCACCAAACGCTATATAGACGATCTTCTCGCTGTGGATAATCGCTATATAAATGACGCAGTGGAGGGTATATATCCACCTTCACTGGATTTGCATGAAACTACAGATAGCCCTAACGGCACATCATATTTAGACCTATATCTCTATCTTGACTTTATATCGCTCAATTATCGCATATCGCTCCAATTTATGACAAAAGAGATGATTACAATTTCGGCATCGTGAACTATTCCTTTCTGGAGACCAATATTCCAGTGGGACCTGCATATGGCGTATAGGTATCCCGCCTAGTAGCATTTGCTAGATCCTGTGTTAAATGTGACGATTTTAATCAACGTCACAAAACATTATTATTACAGTTACCACCAAGCGCCTCCAGTCAAAGTTTCTCAAATTTGGCGATACATATCGCATGCTGATAGCAAAATACGAGCGTAACGTGCAATATCTATGGCGGTAAGTTTCGTAACTTGTGTCTAATTCCGCTTAACCCGGGGTTAGGAGCCGTATGAACCCATGTACTTCAATATCCTCATGGTGTACATATGAACAATCACAATCAAAGCATGACTCAAATACATCATTCTTTACAACGAGAAAACAACGAATATCATATGTATTGAGAATACTGATCAGCGATACGGATTTGATATTTTTGGAACATCATGATGTCTTGTCGGCGTCATTGAAAACTGTTGACCGCTTCTCTCCTGCAGGAAACTAGCCTACGTTTATGTATACTATGATTATCTTTTTGAATTTTGATGAAACTGTGCTTGGAGCCCCAGAGCACAAAAGACACAATTAACATCAGATTTCTACATTTATTCAACACATAACTGTTAACCACAAAAACCCTCTCAATATAGTCAAATGTCTAGTCGGTACAAAAGAGATGAAATCGAATTTCTCTGTTCAGTTAATGGCGATATTCGGACATAATGAAAAGGATGAATACTACATCATCATCATGCCGAATGTAACACACAGAGCGCATCATCAAAGATGAACAAGGTTGGTTTACACCTGCAGGAGACATTTATTGATACGAAATTAAAACTAGTTACTTTCCCGAAATGTTAGTCTGCTAACCCTTCCATACACTTGGCGGCAATCGGTCAGTTCCATCATCACTTATGCCTGGTGACTTGCTGTAATCTGATGTGGGAACAATGAGTTGAAATTCCTTCCTTGTATGGTGATGACAATTAGGTGATCTTGTACAGAAATGGCCCCAGATTCCAGAATTTCTCCGCCAGCATCATGGAAACTGATGACCATGCATGGTGACATACCTGTTAAAAGTACTAAGCGGCAGAGTTTAGTTTAGTATTGTACTATGGTATCTACAGATCAGTGTATTGATAGGCCCATGGGTTGAAGACACTGGCCAATACCCGGTATCGCGGGTGTGTCTATAATCTTAAAAGCCACGCTCCTGTAGAGGATACCTCAGAGTACATGGGCCAGTTACCGTTGTTAATTGGTTAATTAGGTTGATTACAGAGGGCGGGTCGAGGTAGGGAATAAATGGGGCCTAAAACGCAAATGTTACATTTAACATCTAGAGGGTTTGAGGAGGGAGAACATTTAGAAAGTGGTGTTTCACAACTTTTAAGTGTTGGATACAACAGCTTAAAATGTTGCATTTAACACTTAAAAGTGATGAATACAACACTTTCTAAATGTTTCCCCTCCTCCAACCCTCTAGATGTTAAATCTAACCTTTGCGTTTTGAGAGTGTACCTCCCCCCTCCCCCCCTCTGTGATCAACCTAATTAACCAATTAACAATGATAACGTGCCCCTGTGCCTCAGAGTGAGGATGACACCTCCAGAAGACAGAGTTAACGGGATGTTTGTATGAAATAGTGTCACTTGAAATTAGGAAATATTTTCCTCTCAATATGGGCTTGTATACAGGCTAACGATATGCATTGTCTGTATTTCAGGCACAGTTCAAGAACCAATCCTATGTCTCGGCATACTTTTGAAAGTGCAAATCATTTGATGTGGCAATATTATCGAAAATACGAAAACAAAAGAAAACATAACATCATTACAGGGTATAATAATTACATGACACTGACAATTGCATTGCTTGCCAATACTGTGAAACATGGCAGTGTGACTATGCGTCACACGACCTACGAAGTAAGGTAGGCATTAGGACAGGCACTGAGCTCTTGGCAATTCTGTGATTCTGTATCCCTTAATCAAGGAATCAAAATTTGAAATGACAAGAAAAATTTAGACATAATTACACATGTAATGTTTTTGTTTAAATTATATCCCAGTGTGATATATAGTCAATATTCAAGAAGTACAATCAAAGTTACTTTATCTAGTTAAATTCTACCCAAAGAAAATAAATTAAGACCCTTTAAACATGCTGTCAATGCCAGATGTTGAGTTTTATACAGCTGTAGATCAGGGCTCTGGGTGCATATATCATGTTTCCATACCCTTGATGCACACAACAGCGGCAAAAACAAAGCCTCCTTGAACAACCTATCTTTATACAGGAAATTCTTAACCCAGAAATTACCATTCTCTCTCAAAAGAAAACAATTTACGCCAGGAAGGCCTTTTTTATTAAGCTAATTTTGTTAGGTAGGGGCCTACTTAGATTCAATAATTGTCATGAAATTTCTTTGGTTATATCTTAATTGCAACTATGTTTGTTCCTCAAACCTGACATGCTTGAGCTATACATGTATAAGACACTTTCATTTGAGAGTCCAGACATTCCACCATTCATGTGAACAAATTGTACTAAACATGGAATAATTAAATTCACACTACCCATTTCTACAGTATCAGTACTATGTTACTATCTGTAGCAGTTGAAACCCAGTAAAACTTAAACAATTAAAACCAGTAAAGAAATTTGTCTGTTGAATAACAGAAAATATGGCATGGAGATTTGAATGAGTAAACTACTAAACAACTTACACGATACCAACAAAATGTCCCAACACAAGCTGATAAATTCCTTGGGTGGCTTGCAGGACGGCTTTGTTTCACCCTCAGTAAATTTTATCATTGTTGCTCACAGGCTAATCTGAAGGATGATACCAGATCTTTCTATGTTCTGCTGGGTTATTGCACCGGCTGACTTAATTGGTTGATGTAGGATATTTCATCATCAGTGGATGTGAAATAGGATACACGTTAAAGGCCACAGTTTACATATATCTATAACAATATACTGAATTGTGTGTATTAAGAATGGCAAGTTGCCTGGTAATAGCAGTGTAGATAAATGCATTAACAAATGATGGAAAATTAGCATTTCCTATTTCATTATCCCATCACGTTTTGTACTGTGTTATATATACAGTGAAACATACAGCCAAGGTTTCCCAAGGGGCATGACAGTGCACTTGCTGAGCTATCAATAAATAATTAAAAAAATAATTATAAATCAAAATTCGGTCAGCTCAGAACTTGCTGGTAACAATGCCCTAATGCACGTTCATGCCAAAAATCAAGGTTCTAATGTCAATGGTTCTCCTTATTTTGCCGACGAAAGGACTCGGATGGACTGACTCACTGACTCATTACCGGACAATTTGCGATCTGTAGCCTACTTCGTAGGAATAATAATAAACAAGATAAATGGAACTTACCACTTCAACAAAGTGTGGGTGAATAAATGAACTGGCATAACAGTTGATCCGCTAATCCAGGGAGTCGAACGGCATTGGCTCTTTAAATCCTTCTCTGGAATAAACAACTTAGATAATAAATCGGTGTTATCTCTCAGACTGGCAGAATCAACCTCACAACTGTTAATTTCAACTCCAACCAAGATGACTGGATGCATAAAGTCTTACAAATGGACAATGCATACACACTGATAGTATTTTTCCGGGAACCCAAAGCAATACGATGTTACCGGACACCATTCCAAATTCCGAGCTGTGCCCCACACTCACGGGAATGTCTTGCTGTCGCCTGCTAAAACATCATTAAGAATGACAAATCATTTGAACATCTACCTAATATAATCCGTGGCGTGTCCGACTCCTCCTCCTCCTCAAACTCCGCTTTACTCACTGCACAGGGGGTCGCATAGGTGTGGCGCGGGATAGGGTGGGGCGAGAAACCTGGGGTTTTCACTACCTCAGATTCCATGGGCCAGGCTTGCACCCTACAGTAGAATGGGTCGACTGCGCATGCGCGAGAGTAGTGGGCGATGAGTAGTATAGAAAAGGCACGCGATCTCCCTATTGATTTAACAAATGGCACACAATAATTTTATAAATAGCACTGGTTAATTCAGCACTTTACAAATGGAACGAATGGCACTGGTGATTTCAACACTGGACTGATGGAATGAATGATACAGGTTATTTAAACACTAGCCTATAATTATGGAAGGTACTGGTAATTTCAACGCAGGTCTACTGGAATGAAACCGGTTATCTCAACACAGGCTTAATTGCGTGAATGGTACTGGTTATTTTAACACTATAGATTGATGGAATTAATGAGACAAGTATTTCAACACATGTATGCCTATTAATGAATAGCACTGGATATTTCACTGCTGACCTAATGGAATGAATAGCACTGGTTATTTCAACATTGGCCTGAGTAAATGAATGACCCTGGTTATTTCAATACTGGACTGATTAAATGAATGACACTGGTTTTTTCACCACTGACCTGATCAAATGAATGGCAATGGTTATTTCAATACTGTTCCGATTAAATTAATGACACTAGTTTTTTAAATACTGGCCTTGTTAATCGAATTATTTCAGTAAGCTTATTGATAAGAGCTATATGCGTAATTTTAACACGACCTGAATTAATAGATGGTGGAAGCCTAGCAAAGGCCATATCAAAATAAACATATTCAGGCCTAATTAATAAGGAGGATAATTGTCATTTAAACATGGCATAATTAAATGTACAAAAGTGTGAGTTTGAGTTTGAGAAAGTGTATCAATTTTAGGGAGCGGGCTTCGCCCTTGCTCTAAAATATAAAACCTTCTCGCGCAAACCGTGCGTAAAATAACCACTGAGCACGCCTCAAAATAATCAGAATGGAATGTGTATATATAATCGCACAAATATTGAAACTATGCGTTCAAACTTACCGTCCCCGTTGAGATGCTACCACAGCTAGCCGATCGTTGCTATACACCTTCGCCGCTATGAAAACTATACAAACTTCTGTTCTCACACTGTGTGACTGTGGGAAAAAAACGCTGAAAGTGCGGACAATATTTTGAACTGGCGAAAGCTGACATATTTTCATGTAATATTTGCCAAATCATGCATTATTCTAAACATAATGACACTTTCTTTGAATACTGGGAAAATATAGTACAGATGCATAAAGTTATGTCAGTTATCACCAGCTCAAAATACTATTCGGGGTTAGTAGATAGGACAAAGTGATATTACACAACCCACTTAGGTGATCAGCTGGAGTCCCGGGTCATAAAACAGAAATGTGCTAGCGAAAACAATTCATATGCATTCACTGAGAAACACAATCTAGAAAATTTCATCACAAGCCCAAAATAATTTGTGTCAGCTCACTGAGCATTCATATTAATTTAGAATAAATAATGAATTCATTGTACCTCAAAACTGTCACCATCTTTAACCATCAGCTAAAATTGCAGTTATCTGACTTGATATTCAGCCCAGAGAGTACAGTAGTTTAGAGGGTACATTGGGGGTTAAGTGATTGCGGGAGTTAATTTTCCATCAAAATAAAATATCTTTAAACTCTTCTCAAGACATCAATTTTTTTTTTTGAAAATTGGCCGGAACAATTTACTTCTACAATACCTGGTTGAGTCCTTCTTGGCGTCTTTCTTGCAGATTTCTGTTGGCCATGGAAGCCGGATGCGAACATCGCGTGTTTTCGCTTTTCGCATTCATAATAGTAACGCGAGAACGCGAGAACACGAAAACGCGATGCAAAACGCGAAAACACGAAAGCGCGAAATCGCGTTTTCATTGGAAGATTCTGATCATGACGTAACACGCCGCGACGACGTGAGAGTGTACCGATAAGATGAAAAAATACCGTGAGGCAGATTTTCTTGGTCAAGCAGTCAAATAAGCGAACAAATAAGCGAACAAATGGCACACCCCTTCTCTGTTACGCTCGTTTAATCGGCCGATGGACTTTCACCCATTAACTTCCTTAAGTAGTAAGCAACGTAGTATCCTATATCAACACTATTGGCAGATAGCAGACGATCTATGACCGATCGCGCAGCCTGGTAGTAGAGAAGTGCGTTTCTTGTGTCCACTTATTTGTTAGGGGAATTGATAGGTGTTAGAAAACGCATATACATGATCGAAAACAAGCATTGTGAGATTATAAGCATGCAGTATGGATATATGGAGAGCATTCAGAATGTGTATGAAATAAAAATAATACAAACTGTCACAAGATAAGTTCTTACAAGAAAGAAGAGATCAACAGTTTTCAATGATTTCAGCAAGACATCAAATCCTGATCACTGACAACTATTCTTTGTTATTATTTCTTTATTTATTTTTCATTATTCAGAATTATCTGACTGTGAAACAAAATAGCAATCAGTTTCGATGATCTTAAGGGGCGAATCAGTAGTGTGTCTTTGTTATAACGTTTTAGTTACCACCCTTGGAAAATTAAGAAATAAACATATTATAGAAATCTGATACTTCAAAAGCAAGTTCTTCGGGCTTTTGTGCAGTAGGTCTTCTCTGGTATTTATTAATATTTGGATAAAAACGTTTTAAAAAACTTTTGAACATTGTCACTTTGTCGAATCTTAAGTTTAACAAATATTCAGTTACAGCGAGTTGAAATGAGCTCTCATAATCACGTTTTGGAAATAATTTTTCAAAGGTCATATCAATTTGACACATCACTGTAAATGTATATAAATCGCAAATCTGGTCGTATCGTGAGGTAAGGGAATTGACAGTTTAATGAGGCGTGAACTTTGACCTAGGAACTGGGGTGCACCCTGGATCGTGTACCTTGGAGATCACTTTGGATCACGAGACTGGAACCAAAGTATGACTTGGAAAACAGCCAGCCATCTCATAAACAATGCGGAAAATGGACGCGAAATCCAGTCAATTGGATCTAGTTGTGCCACAACCACCTCGCTGGGGGTCTAATAACACCCCAGCCACCAGTCAGATTTTTGGACCGGATTCGGGGTCTTCGCGCACATCGCCGGAAGTGACATCATATATAGTAAAATAGATGTTTACCGAACATTTCGATTACTTTTCAAGTCTGCATAATACCTAGCGACCTAGCGTTAAAAAGATTTATCTGGAGATAATTTTGCCTGTTTATCTGCACAGAGCATATGAAAAGTAGTTCGCTCATGTGCAACACTAAAGGAGTTGTTCGGCTAGATTCAAACTGAACCTGCGTTTGTTGGTTTCCCTATACGTCATAGCAACGTAGTAAAGGTCAACTTCCGCTATTGGTGACAGGGATGGTAATGGAGCCTGCGAAATGGAGCATGCGCTGTGGGCAGGTTGGTTGTGCCACCAAAAATACAGGGCTCCAATGGCCCGTGCCGGTTGTCGCCTTGAAGCTCCTGTGGTGTAGAATATGCTTGGGGTGATTTTGTCTGGAAGTGACGTGATGGTGTGCATGTGCTGTCGAGGAATAGTGGAAAAAGGTAACATTTTAGGGGTGAGCAAATAGGGATCGCCCATCCTGGGTCCAAATATGTCTTTCTCAGATATAAGAAAGAGAGATGAACAGCAACAGCAGCAGCAAGTATATTGAGTGTTACACATATTATTACCCCATCCAACACGCAACCTTAGGGAGCAGTGTTGGGTGTGTTTGCAATTCTCGTATGCTATTGTCAATGTATCACATCTATCGTCGGCTGTGTTCGCCCTTGTTTAATTAGAAGCCGCCCTTTGAGAATCTGCCTTTGCATTGTGTAAATCTTCGGCCATGTTTGCTCTTCTTCGTGTTTACCGGCCCTCTATTTTCTCTCTGAGCCATCCCTAAGCATTTTCGGGCAGTGAAGGATACTGTATCGGTAACATATCATGGAACCGCTCTTTTCGTATTTTGACAGCATTTTTCAAGGCCTTTGTTAGTGGTAACCACATACCCTCTTCCAAGTGGCACTTGGTTTTCATGATGAACCTATTCATTTCAGGCGGCAGCAGGCTATATCACCATGACTGTTTTCTTGGTGAAGGGGAGCATTTGGATGTCAGCCTGTTGTAATTATCCTCTTCGGCGTCCATGATCCTCACTCAGGCTTCCATGGGATGTAGACTGACTATCAACAGCCGCTCAGTGGGTAGACTCTAAGTATCAGTCGGTAAACTCTCGGAATCAACCTTTATGCTCTCAATCATCTTCACCAGCCAAGTCAACTACATCGCCAAGCTCTCTACGCTGCCTTGACATTCTCGGCTGGTGGCAGAGGAATACTGCTCTGCGCCACCTAGTGGAAGTTTTAATGGCGAGAGATTTTTTCCCACCAGGAGTTGTTCCCCTTCAATCTCAAGTCGGTACACACGTGAGGCGATTCGTTATCGTTCGGCCTTGCAGCGTGTCTCAAAATCTGATTCAAGTAATCAGAAAGACCGAAAGTGGCCGTGAAAGTGCTCTTCCTGTATCTTGAATTTCCCCGCACATTCGACACAACTCATTCTTAGTGAGGGCCGCCATCTTGGGAAACCAACTACTACCGGTACGTAACGCGCATTCTGATTGGATGCAGCACGCCGTCTCTGCATTCAATCATCAATGAGGATTAACGTTCCAACTTTACTAGAGAAGTATGCCATGGCAATGTACAGAGCAACGTGATGTACGTCGACTTGGCTAGAGAAGATGGCTCTCAATATCTGCATCGGCTTCTGTAGTGTCTGGATAACGTGACTTCGCACTCAAAGTATATGTATAACCCATCTTGGCGTTTAGACGTCGACTATGAACATCTTTCGGCTACCGGTACGGTTTCTTTTATGGATCTGACACAGTAACACGCGCCAATATCTTTCTTAACACTCGTTCATAAACCTAAATGTCATTTCGAAGAGGATCAACTGTTACTTCACAGTAAATGTATGTTGGAGTTTACAGTACATTTAATCGTAAACAGATTAATCTGTAAATTGAACTGCGATATTTCAGCTGACATCAACTGGAATAGGTCAACTTCGCACTTCTCTGAAAGGAGGTGGATATCTTTGCACGCGAAACGCCCAGTTGCAGGAAACACCTGACACATGCGTTGTACAACATTCGGAGCATTATCAGAACACGCACTGGGACGGGCGCAGCGGCTAACTTTAATTTTCGGTCTGGTACGGTTTGGTTCTGGTTTTATCTGACTTGGAGCTGTGTTTCACCATTCGTGTAATAATTTCACAGATTCATTCGTGATTATCCACGAAACGAAATACGACCGGCTGAAATACGCGAAAGAGCAATGGCAATTTCGGCCTTCATCTTAGCTTTTCACTTAACACTACCCTCAGCTAATTGACTTCATTCTCCGTGTATTTCGCCGAATGTCAGCTTCCCCAAGCATCAAGTCACATGTCCGCTCCATTTAAACGAGCCAATGAAATTATCCGTATGCAAATATTTTGACCTGGGAATATCAGACATCAGACGTCAATTCCACTTGAGTGCTCGAGGCGCAAGACTGTGGGATTTTACGCGAGACCAAACCGAAGTTGTGCGAATTAGCTATTTTATTTCTCACTCTAATGCAGCATGGTTCTTTGTTTTTTTAAGAAAAATCATATTACAACCGGCCTAACATATTTGAAAGAAATAAAATCGGCGGCAGTTCACAGGAAAAAGATTTGTTTTCTATTTTGTGATGGGGGCACTTCGAGGCCCACCAAGGGATCGTTTTAATCCATCACTTTCTGGAGGTGTGTGTTTGTTCTATGAATGTGATTGCGCCGATGTCGGATCTTACGGAACCAATCGGATGTGACCATTTGGGATACGCCCTAATATACCCAAATATCACCCGTTACCGCATCGTTATATATACGTACATGAGTTTCTTTATGTTCGTGCCATGCGTTAATTCGGATGATGTTCGGCCTTTCAGTGACCTACACTTCCGCGGAACTGATAATGATAGACAACGGTGCCACGTAATTATACAGTCTAAAGGATGTTTAAAAAAACGGTAATTGTAAATTACAGTGCAACCTAATTTACAGTTGAATCCCTGTCAAAAAGCGGTAATTATAAAATTTCTTTTAACATTTCACAGTTTAAAGCCTGTTAAGAAGCGGCAATCGTAAAATATGATGCAACGTAATTTTACAGTGGAATGTACTGGCACCTTTTCTCCCATCATTTAACTGTGAATTAAAATGTGATTTATAACAGTGTATGAGCTGTTCCAAGATATGTTACCGATACAGTATCCGTGGTTGCCCGAAGACCCTTAGGGATGGACCAGAGCGAATGGACGGCCGTTGAATACGAACAAGAGCGAAAATGGCCGAAGATTGACGCAGCACAAGGGCAAATTTCTCAAAGGGCGGATTCTGATTGGACAAGAGCGTACACAGCTGACGATGCGTCTGATACATGGACAATAGCATACGAGAATTGTGGACATACCCAACGCTCCTTCCCAGGCTCGGCCTGACCTGATGGAGAGGATAACAAAATGTGTACTACGCAATATGCTTTTTGCTGTAGCTGTTATTATTCATCTCTTTTTCTCTTATCTGATTGTTTTGCGGCATTAAGAGATAAGGGACTTTATACAGATGTGTTTGTGTGGGAGGATATCTTACTCTCAGCGTAATAGTGTCAGAAAGTTAAGACGATTCCTCTCTGGATCACTTTTTCCCCCATCCCGCCTCTCCACTACGCCCTATCGCCCAAGGTATTCCACATCGACATACCCGGCTAAATTAGAGTCAGGATGGCCAATCTATCGACCAAACACATTACTACACAGTCGGTTTATGTTGTTTCGGGTCACTGTACCACAAATCCGCAATGTTTTGGATGATCTCCATGCTCTCGTCACACACGTAGTGAAAGACCTCGAGCTCAGGCTCAAAAAAGCGCACAGCAGGTGATCCGTCATCTTGAAGTGGACTCTTTGATGTCCACAAATGAACGGGTGGACCGAGCGTGGGACTTTTATAACGTTCCGAGATGCGTACTTCACAATGCGCGTCTTCGCATTCCACGTTGAGGGCATTTCTGATTGGAGGTGGAGTGACAGCCAATCAACGGCCTGAATTCTACGTGGCTCATCTGACTGGCTAGCGCCACAGGCCCAAATAACATCTACTGTACTGCATAACATGTATCCAACGTAGTCACGCACCATGATGTCACCTCACTCGTAGACTGCGCCCCTTCAAGACACTCTGCATACCACAATTGGATCCCGGACGACCCCTAGATCACCGAAACACGCCCCTTTGTACCCCTCAAATACCATCTTTATTCACTAGTCCTCGGCTGCACATACATACAATGACGTCAATTCTATTTCAAAGCACACCAAGCATAGTCTACACTTTGGGAACTTTAACACAACATCCTCCATCACACATTGAGATAACCATTGACCCCTAAATCACAAAAACACGCCCTAACATACCATCTTTCGCTAATACGCAAGACGTCATTGCCAATCAAAACCCCCTCAGGCGGCTTCCCACTTTCGTCACTACTCTTTGACTGCGATTTCGCACCATGACGTATGTCCCCTATAGACTCAGCTGACTGGATTTCCAGTCGGGTTATTTTCCGAATTGTTTTCCGAGACGCATCCTTTCGTATCTCCCCCTCCGCACGAGGGCGGAGTTTTCTGGTTTCTATATTACTACTCTGACCCATATTTAATGAGTAACAATGACTTATAGTGAAAACTGAATACTGGACGTCTTTTTATTCGAAGACCTTGAAATACTGATCCATTTTATGTTCTCCTGAATCAAACGGTCTGAATTATGTATCTGTGAAATTTCAACTCAGTATTCGTTAATTCGAGATGTTCGAATTTGTCCAATAAAAGAAGACAACAGCTACAATATGACCGGTTTCTGGTCTAGCCCCTCAACCCTACCAGGCCTGGGTTTTGGGGGGTCAAGCTCTACCAGAAAATATAACAAAATTCAAAATGGCCGATCTGGTAACATACTCTGAAACTGACTTTTTGGTCGATTTTTATTTTGATATCATTTCCGCAGAACTGAATAGTGAATAATTTTCTGATGTAAAATAAAATATTTTTGAACACTTCCATTCATTAAAAGACAGAAATATTATATCTGAGCTACTTCGTATACATTTTGTTATAAACGACTCATTAGAGATATCAGTGGTCACTTCTGTAACATGAGTAGACAGGGAAATGACTCTTCAGAATCACAGACCACTGAGAGTTCAAACTCAAAGACCACCGAGAGTTTAAATCACTTACAACTGACAGTTTGAGATCACTGACTTTTAATTATCAACCTCTATCGAACGTCCTGGTTCGATGATACACTTAGTTAATAAGTATAACATGCCACCAATGTCCTAAGGATAGTTTTACGTCAGTAATTTGGACATACTGTTGCCGCCTAAATGTATAGGGTCGCTTCTATAACCGAGGACACGAATCGCCCGCGGTGAGATCACCCGGTGTAACTACGAAAACAGAGCTACACGAACCGTTTAAACAAGCGACTAACCACTTTTGCCTCGGTCCACTGTGCACTCAGTCGAGACCATATATACCTAAATACGTAGACTCCTCTCGACGAACGAAGATGGTGGAAAAATAAAAATATGTAATTGTACACGTCTGAAATTTGTTTTCAACAAAACATTTTTTTTATTTAGAAAAGCGTTCATATCTCCGAAAAAGGAGCGGTCAGATCGATTGAATAGGGAGTAGTGGGAAAAAGAAATTCTGAAATGTGCGAAAGGATTAAACATTAAGCTACAATTTTACTCGTTTCATTGGCGAAGGTAAACACTGTACATTTGATGCATTACCAGTGATCTACGTGTAATTAATATACCATCATTCGACAGTAAGGACTAATACACAGTCTTGATTTTCAACTGTATTCATCTCTCATTGTTTGTAAGCAGCGTCACCATTTTCTCCTGTTATGGATGTATTTCCTCGGGTATAAAACTTATTAAATGAACATCCCGCATCTTTATAGCCTGCCTTACAGCATCCTCTTAGTGGATGTCGTATATAGTTTGGAGACGCGTTGTTGTTAGATCAATATCCTGAAGAATATGGTCATTTTGCAGCGTGTGCCATTTCATCACCTGCTCGTAATACATTTGACGCAGTGTATTATCCATCACCGGGATGTATGGTCTTCGTTAGCCATTTCACGGGATTCATCATCATCGTATCCTTGTCTCAATTCAATGTGGTTTCTCTCTTCAATATCTGCATATCTGCGAATTAATAGACTGACCTAATTCCACAGGAATATCTCTGAAGCGTATTTTCTTTTACGTTAGCCGGATCCGTGTTCGCTCTGGTCAACCGATTGGTCTTTTCCTCGTTGATAATTTCCGTTATATCTGTCGTTTTCAATTACAAGCGTCTAGTCCGTCATTCATAATTCAGCCGTCGTCCATCAAAGAATATCCGCATCCATAATGCTTGGTGAAATAGCCCTGTTTTATAAGTTTCTGCAACAATGTTTTGTGACGTTGAGTAAAATCGTCACATTTAACATAGGATCTAGCAAATGCTACTAGGCGAGATATGTATACGCCATATGCAGGTCCCACTGGAATATTACTGTCCAGAAAGGGATAGTTTACGATGTCGAAATTGTAATTTTCTCTTTTGTCATAAAGTCGACGAGAGAGAATGCCCGCTTCATTTTTATAGAGATATAGATCTAAATATGATGTGCCTGTATGACTATCTGCAGTTCCTTTCAAATCCATTAAAGGTGGATATATATCCTTCACTGCGTCATTTATTTAGCGATTATCCATGGCGAGAAGAACGTCTATATAGCGTTTGGTGAATGAGGAGGAACGGGCTTTGAATGGATCGGTTTTTGAAAGCGCCTGCATACCACGGTGGACGAGTGTTCGTATATACTTGCCCGATTCCTTTAGGTTCTTTACACGAGAGCGGGTAGTACAATGCCAGGGGCTGGGGTATGGGTGAGTGGGGAGTCGACATCTGCTGATCTGTAACTCTTGAAGTTATCGCATCAAGACGACAAGGGGTCAAGTATGTTGCTGTGTTAGTAGTATATAGGGTTGATTAAACCGCTCATTGACCTAAAAAATTTGCATATTGAGGAGGTCACGGGGAGGTCACAGAGGTCAAGGTCACTATAGTTTCGCCAGAACGACCAAAAAGCTACCTCCAACACAGGAGAGTCCCAATTGTTGCAGGGAATGTATTCATCCGCGGTGATGCAGTCTGGTGGTGATGCGGTCGCGGGGAAAAAGCTTCCGCGGAGAAAAAGTAGTCCCCAGACTTCAAATACCCTGCATGGTCCGATTGGGTCGAGTGAGGTATCAAAGTGAAGCATTCGTGAAGGGGCATCCAGTCATGGGTGGCTGTATGTAAAATTAGGATTTTTTCCCGAAACTATAAAAAGCGGAACACGGACTTTACCCCTAAAATAGGAAAAACACCTATCAACCCTAGCCAAAAGGGCTAATATCGGTCCCCGGGCTTATTGGGACCTGCCTATCAAGTCAATGGGGTGGGTGTATGTAAAATTAGGATTTTTTCCCCAAACTATAAAAAGCGGAACACGGACTTTACCCCTAAAATAGGTAAAAACCCCTATCAACCCTAGCCAAAAGGGCTAATATCGGTCCCCGGGCTTATCGAGGCCTGCCTATCAAGTCAATGGGGTGGGTGCATGTAAAATTAGGATTTTTTCCCGAAAATATAAAAAGCGGAACACGGACTGTACCCCAAAATAGGGGAAAACCCCTATCAGCTCTAGCCAAAAGGGCTAATATCGGTTCCCGGGCTTATCGGGGCCTGCCTATCAAGTCAATGGGGTGGGTGCATGTAAAATTAGGATTTTTTTCCGAAACTATAAAAAGCGGAACACGGACTTTACCCCTACAATAGGGGTCTGTATTATACAATATAAGGGAAAATGCCTGTATGGGGTATGGGGATGGTCAATTTTTTTCGTGGGCTTTACTATGGCTTGTGGGGTCTCGTTTTTCTCGTCTCGCCAAGAAAATGACAATGGGAAGGGTCCCGGAGCGAATAGGTGAAATTTTTGGGAAAAGTCACCGAGGTCTGTATATAGGCTCATACTGGCTATATGGTGGGGAGGGATGGTCAATTTTTTTTTGTGGGCTTTACTATGGGCTGTGGGGTCTCGTTTTTCTCGTCTCGCCGAGAAAAACACAATGGGAGGGGTCTCGGAGCGAATCGGTGAAATTTTTGGGAAAAGTCACCTAGGTCTGTATATAGGCTCATACTGGCTATATTGGGGAAGGGGTGGTCAATTTTTTTTGTGAGTGTTATTATGGGTTGTGGGGTCTCGTTTTTCTCGTCTCGCCGAGAAAAACACAATGGGAGGGGTCCCGGAGCGAATCGGTGAAATTTTGGGGAATAGTCACCGAGGTCTGTATAGAGCCCCATGTAGTCCTATACTGGCTCCTATATAGGTTCAACCTGGGAAATTCACACACGTTCATTGTGATATGGGTTGTTTGGATTTGTTTTTCACGTCTCGTCATTTAGAACACGATGGGAAGGGTCTCGGAGCCCAACGGTGAATTTTTTGGAAAAGTACCATATAGCCCATATAGTCCCATACTGGCTATATGGGGGAGTACAGGTTCAACCTGGGAAATTCACACACGTTCGTTGTGATATGGGTTGTTTGGATTTGTTTTTCACGTCTCGTCATTTAGAACACGATGGGAAGGGTTTCGAAGCGAAACGGTCAAATTTTTGGAAAAGTACCGGGTAGGTCTGTATATAGGCTCATATAGCTCCATACTATATATATATATATATGGGGTATAGGTTCAACCTGGGAAATTCACATATCGTCGCGGCATCCGTTTCGGACCGTCATGGGTTTCGGACCTGCCATCATTAAGTGTTATTATCACGTGATCGCGCACGGTGAGTGACGTCATCTTTGGGGCTCTGAACGCTGGTGGGTGATTGCTTGTGGGTTGTTAGAGAAAATGCTGAAAATTCGTTTTGACGCGGTAAATATCTACCGAAATCTTTACACAGCATATATAAATGCTCTATTTGCTAATGCCACTTTTAGAGACTTGAATAATAGGCCCTAGCTTCTGTTCACGATGTAGTAGGGATCTCTCCATAGCCTCATTTTTTCTGCCGTCTGCCAAGGAAATAGTGGCACGTGGCCATGGGCTCCACCTCGTGGCCTATTTTTTATATGGAAGACTAGAAGGGTAATGTCTTATATTGTATGTTAAGATATTGTGGAAAAAAGTACTAACTTTCCTCCAGAAATTAAGGTGATAATGACTTGATTTTTAAAATCTGCAATTATTTATTACATGTAATTAAGATTAACTGCAGTGTCATAGTGTAAAAAATATATATTTGTACTAAATAGGTTAGGTTTCAAATGTAAATCAAAGTAAAATGTTGGAAAAAGCAATAAGTATAATTATTTATCAAAGTTTACAATGCTTAATAATTACGGGTATAATAAATTACAACATTTCGTGTTGCACTTTGAACTTTTCCAAGTTCCTAATATTTACGAGCACCCTGACATTTCGGCGCGTCTGGCCCACCCTACTCACCGAATGTAATGACCTTTCTGGTCGCCAGGGGCGTGTCCAAGCTGCCGGTCCGAAACCCATGACGGAGTCTGTTGTCAGGTATGTTCAACCTGATGTACTTAATCTAAAATCCTGATTAAATGCGTGCGTGCCGAAAAGTCATAATAATTTCGTCTGGTTGGTGGGGTTATTCTATATTTAAACAGCCGTTTACTTTCATCAGTCCATCTTTATTTATGGGTGTAGGTCACGAAGAAGCCTTAAGCGCGCCGAAACCCATACCACGAGGATACGTTCATTGTGAAATGGGTTGTTTGGATTTGTTTTTCACGTCTCGTCATTTAGAACACGATGGGAAGGGTTTCGAAACGAAACGGTGAAATTTTTGGAAAAATTTCACCGAGGCCTGGGTAAGCCCATAGGCCTATACTGCATGGCTATGGGGGTATAGGCCCATACTGGGTTGAAGTTTTGGGGTCTAGGTGAGCCCCTAATGATCCTATGGTGTCGTATGAGGTCTTGTTTTGAAGCTCTCGCGGAGGAGCATCCGACTGCACTAATGGTTCGTCCGTTTTCAATATTTTGCACATGCGCAGTTTGGCCGTAGTATAGAAAGGAGGCATTTTGGGGGGTACGTGGGGTGTGTTTGGGGTAGAGATGGGCCGCTGTGGGTCTGAATGGGTCGTGGGAGGTATCAAAGTGAAGCTTGTGGGAGGTAGAGTCAGAATGGTGTGTTTTTATGTGCAAGTCTCGTCAATCTGCGCATGCGCAGTTGGTTGTAGTAAGTAAAGTTGCCATTTTGGGGCAGTACAAGAAGGTATTTGGGGTAGAGATGGACCATCCTTGGTCCGAATGCGTCGTGGGAGGTGTCATCTTGTAGCTCTCGGGGGCACATCCCGATTTGAGGGATGTTCACGTCATCTGTGACGTCATTGGTGACGTCATCAATACGAGTAGTAGCAAAAGTGGGCATTTTGGGGCAGTGAAGGTTGGTATTTGATGTAGAGATGGACCATCCTTGGTCCGAATGCGTCATGGGAGGTGTCATTTTGTAGATCTCGGGGTGCACACCCCGATTTGAGGCATGTCCGCAGCATCTGTGACGTCATTGGTGACGTCATCAGTACGAGTAGTAGCGAAAGCGGGTATTTTGGGACAGTGGAGGAAGGTATTTGGTGTAGAGATGGACCATCCTTGGTCCGAATGCGTCGTGTGAGGTGTCATCTTGTAGCAACGCCCGCCAACGCCAAGCTCAATGCTTCAACGCCCTGGTGAAATAGCTCAGAAGCTCTGATTTTCTAGATATTCCATGGAATTGTCACTCATTCTTCGAAATGCAGTGACGTCCGTCGTTACGCCTTAACAGACCGGAGAGAGTACAACAACAACAACAAGGATGAGACATGAGAGAACAACAACAACAAGAAGTTTTTTCATATAGTTTATTCTCCCCAATGTTACATCATACCCACGCTGGGGAAGCCGCGTTGGGAATATTTACAATTCAAGAAGACTCTTGTCCAATCAGAGGCCACCATTTGCATCTGTCACATTCGTTCCTGTCCGTTAGATGTATTCTTGTCCAATCAGAAGTCTCCATTTCAGAAAGTTCCATCTTCGGTCATGTTCGCTTTGAACCGTTTATTCTAATCATCGTCGGGCAGCCCAGGATACCGTTGAGGCAACATATCCTCAGATAGTTGTTTGTGCATTCCGAGTATCTATCAGTGCATGGGTGAATACATTCACCCGATGGGAAGATTCCGTAATTTGGTCACGAAGAACGTAACATTGGTCACCCTCTCCACTGTCCACTTGGTGTTGGGGCGTTGTTGTTGGGCCCA
Source organism: Hanleya hanleyi (assembly GCA_036873755.1). Classification (NCBI taxonomy): domain Eukaryota; kingdom Metazoa; phylum Mollusca; class Polyplacophora; order Lepidopleurida; family Hanleyidae; genus Hanleya; species Hanleya hanleyi. Next base: position 197,609 of record JAVTVY010048724.1, read on the forward strand.
TTCCAAGGGATCCACGGTGTCCAGTTTCTCCAGCATCGTCTCTAGCGACGCCCGGTTAATGATGGTAAACGGTTGGTCAAATACCCGGATGTTACTGCTCGGGTAAAAATATCGGACTTGATCTGTCTCCTTATGCTGCAGTACATAACCAAACGCCAGATTTAATTTGAAGGACGTAGCTTGGTCATTGAAGATGGCTTCCACGTAGTTGCGTAGACGGGTGAGGTCAGTCAGTCGGGAATTGTAGATATCTTGAATAGGGCGATGACGGTGGAAACAGTGCCGTATCATGGGCCAATGGCGCTGATAGATGTCACTCACTGGATGGGCGTCCTGTAAGAGATCGCTGGAAACATCCACCGCATCTTCCAAAAAATGTTCGTTGTTGTCAGGCGTATGACTGGGAACAGTAATGCTAGGGATCGGCTGGATATCTAGGCTCTTCTGAACTGTGGGTATAGACGGGCTCTCCGTGATCGCATCACCAGTGCCATTCGTCTCCCCGGGCTCAACTTCACTAGGTCTGACCCTCATGGATGCCTCTTTAGTGGAAAGTTGTCGCTCATACCGTGGTGATGGACTATGAATCAAACGTTAGTGCTGTCTTAACTGACTGGGTCGTTTGAAGAGTTGACCACAACCGTTACATTGTTCCGTCGCGCCCTCGTGGAATGAGCGTTCGTGGCGCAGTAAATGATCCTCCCGATTGAATGACCGTGCGCAGCTTGTACAAGTATACCGAGCATCGTTGTGGGTGGAGGCCTCGTGGCGGCGTAAATTATCTAGACGAGTAAACAGCTTCTGGCAAGTTGTGCAAGAAAACATATCGGCTGTGGATCTGGAAATGATGAATGCCGTAAAAATTCACACTTTTATGCGTTTTTCCGTGACATTCGTGTCTTGTCGGCAACCTCCGTGTCTCTTCGGTCACCTCCGTGTCTTTTCGGTGACGTCCGTGACTCTTCGGGCACCTCCGTGTCTCTTCGGTAACCTCCGTGACATCTTCGGTCACCTCCGTGTCTCTTCGGTGACCTCCGTGACATCTTCGGTAACCTCCGTGTCTCTTCGGGCACCTCCGTGACATCTTCGGTCACCTCCGTGTCTCTTCGGTCACCTCCGTAACTATCCGGCTGTTTCCGTGTAAACCCGGATGGATCTCCGTGTCTCTTCGGTGACCTCCGTGACATCTTCGGTCACCTCCGTGTCTCTTCGGTCACCTTGTCACCGTCAACGATCAGCATGTAGACATATAGAGTATGTACGGCATGTTATGGTATTCATCAGTGCATGAGTGACGCATTCAACCGATGGGGGTGGTCGGTCACCTTGGTAACGAAAAACGTAACATTGGTCACCCTCCACGACCCATTGTGTGTTGGAGCGTTGTTGTTGGGCCCATTCCAAGGGATCCACGATGTCCAGTTTCTCCAGCATCGCTTATAGCGACGCCCGGTTAATGATGGTAAACGGTTGGTCAAATACCCGGATGTTACTGCTCGGGTAAAAATATCGGGCTTGGTCTGTGACCTTATGCTGTAGCACATAACCAAACGCCAGATTCAACTTGAAGGCCGTAGTTGATCGTTGAAGATGGCTTCCACGTAGCTGCGTAGACGGGCGAGATCGGTCAATCGGAAATTATAGATATCTTGAATAGGGCGATGACGGTAGAAACAGTGCCGGATCATGGGCCAATGGCGCCGATAGATGTCACTCATTGGATGGTCTTCGTGTAACAGATAGCTGAGAACATTTATGGGTTCGTCGACGAAGTGTACTTTGCCCTCCTCGTCGTACAAAATCTGGCCCAAGGTCTTGTCGTCGGAATTTGACTGTTGAATTAGGCCGACATCATGATCGGCCCTCGAGCGATGGGTGGGAGTTCCCCCGGTCTCGATATTGGTGCCTCCGGGCTCTTCTACCTGCAAACGTGGCTGCGGAACAGGGTGTCGTGTGCGTTGGTGTCGCAGCAACTGACTGGTCAGTTTGAAAAGCCGAACACATTCTTCGCATGGACGCTTGGGTACTTCATGGCGTGCACGTGTGTGGCGCTGTAAATGATCCGGGCGCTGAAACGACAGTGTACATATCGTACAGCTATACCGGGCGTGCAGACGAGTGAATGATTTCGAGCACGTAGCACAATTGAGCATCTTGGTGGTTGACAGAGTGTCTGATGAAAGGGCCAGGCCGCTTCCCTTTTATAGCACGCTAGCTGGTATCATGTTCGGGCACCTCCGTGTCTCTTCGGTGATCTCCGTGACATCTTCGGTGACCTCCGTGTCTCTTCGGGCGCCTCCGTGACATCTTCGGTGACCTCCTTGACATCTTCGGGCACGTCCGTGTCTCTTCGGCCACCTCCGTGTCTTTTCGGGAAGTGACCGAAGGGACTCGGAAGTGAACGACATTGTGGGAAAAACCCCACAGACAGGTCAGTACATGTGCTATCATGTTCACACTTCGTCACCGAAAAGACACGGACTGAAGATGGCGGACATTTGCATATAACCTCTGTGAGGTCACTTCCGCTTCCGTTCACGTGACCGGAACTGACCTTTGACCCCGGCGCGCGCTAACAATACCGGATAAAATTGCGCGCCGGGGTCAAAGGTCAGTTCCGGTCACGTGAACGGAAGCGGAAGTGACCTCACAGAGGTCATATGCAAATGTCACTTCCGAGCTCTGAGCTCCACACGCTTTGTGCTCCAAGAGTTCCGATACAAGAGCTCTCCCACACGGGAGCTCCCACCGTGTCTTTTCGGTGACGGAGTGTGAACATGATAGCACATGTACTGACCTGTCTGTGGGGTTTTTCCCACAATGTCGTTCACTTCCGAGTCCCTTCGGTCACTTCCCGAAAAGACACGGAGGTGGCCGAAGAGACACGGAGGTGCCCGAAGATGTCACGAAGGTCACCGAAGATGTCACGGAGGTGCCCGAAGAGACACGGAAGTCACCGAAGATGTCACGGAGATCACCGAAGAGACACGGAGGTGCCCGAACATGATACCAGCTAGCGTGCTATAAAAGGGAAGCGGCCTGGCCGTTTCATCAGACACTCTGCCAACCACCAAGATGTTCACTTGTACCACGTGCTCGAAATCATTCACTCGTCTGCACGACTTGCGCCGCCATGAGGCTACCAAGCACGAAGGAACCGCCCGGAATAGCTGTACGATATGTACACTGTCGTTTTAGCGCCCAGATCATTTACAGCGCCACACACGTGCACGCCATGAAGTACCCAAGCGTCCATGCGAAGAATGTGTTCGGCTTTTCAAACTGACCAGTCAGTTGCTGCGACACCAACGCACACGACACCCTGTTCCGCAGCCACGTTTGCAGGTAGAAGAGCCCGGGGGCACCAATAACGAGACAGGGGGAACTCCCACCCATCGCACGAGGGCCGATCATGATGTCGCCCTAATTCAACAGTCAAATTCCGACGACAAAACCTTGGGCCAGATTTTGTACGACGTGGAGGGCAAAGTACACTTCGTGGACAAACCCATAAATGTTCCTAGCGATCTGTTACACGAAGACCATCCAATGAGTGACATCTATCGGCGCCATTGGCCAATGATCCGGCACTGTTTCTACCGTCATCGCCCTATTCAAGAAATCTACAATTTCCGACTGACCGACCTAGCCCGTCTACGCAGCGACGTGTAAGCCATCTTCAACGATCAAACTACGGCCTTCAAGTTGAATCTGGCGTTTGGTTATGTGCTACAGCATAAGGACACAGATAAAGCCCGATATTTTTACCCGAGCAGTAACATCCGGGTATTTGACCAACCGTTTACCATCATTAACCGAGCGTCGCTAGAGGCGATGCTGGAGAAACTGGACACCGTGGATCCCTTGGAATGGGCCCAACAACAACGCCCCAACACACAATGGGTCGTAGAGAGAGTGACCAATGTTACGTTTTTCGTTACCAAGCTGACCGACCACCCCCATCGACTGAATGCGTCACTCATGCATTGATGAATACCATAACATGCCGTACATACTCTATATGTCTACATGCTGATCGTTGACGGTACGGAGGTGACCGAAGAGACACGGAGATGACCGAAGATGTCACGGAGGTCACCGAAGAGACACGGAGGTGACCGAAGATGTCACGGAGGTCACCGAAGAGACACGGAGATCCATCAGGGTTTACACGGGAACAGCCGGTTAGTTACGGAGGTGACCGAAGAGACACGGAGGTGATCGAAGATGTCACGGACGTGCCCAAAGAGACACGGAGGTTACCGAAGATGTCACGGAGGTCACCGAAGAGACACGGAGGTGACCGAAGATGTCACGGAGGTTACCGAAGAGACACAGAGGTGCCCGAAGAGTCACGGACGTCACCGAAAAGACACGGAGGTGACCGAAGAGACACGGAGGTTGCCGAAAAGACACGAAGGTCACGGAAAAACGTATAAAAGTGGGAATTTTTACGGCATTCATCATTTCCAGATCCACAGCCGATATGTTTTCTTCCACAACTTGCCAGAAGCTGTTTACTCGTCTAGATAATTTACGACGCCACCAGGCCTCCACCCACAACGATGCCCGGTATACTTGTACAACCTGCGCACGGTCATTCAATCGGGAGGATCATTTACTGCGCCACGAACGCCCATTTCACGAGGGCGCGATGGAACAATGTAACGGTTGTAACTCTTCAAACGACCCAGTCAGTTAAGACAGCACCAACGTTTGATTCATAGTCCATCACCACGGTATGAGCGACAACTTTCCACTAAAGAGGCACCCATGAGGGTCAGACCTAGTGAAGATGAGCCCGGGGAGACGAATGTTACTGGTGATGCGATCACGGAGAGCCCGTCTATACCCACAGTTCAGAAGAGCCTAGATATCCAGCCGGTCCCTAGCATTACTGTTCCCAGTCATACGCCTGACAACAACGAACATTTTCTGGAAGATGCGGTGGATGTTCCCAGCGATATCTTACAGGACGCCCATCCAGTGAGTGACATCTATCAGCGCCATTGGCCCATGATACGGCACTGTTTCCACCGTCATCGCCCTATTCAAGATATCTACAATTTCCGACTGACTGACCTCACCCGTCTACGCAACTACGTGGAAGCCATCTTCAATGACCAAGCTGCGTCCTTCAAATTAAATCTGGCGTTTGGTTACGTACTGCAGCATAAGGAGACAGATCAAGTCCGATATTTTTACCCGAGCAGTAACATCCGGGTATTTGACCAACCGTTTACCATCATTAACCGGGCGTCGCTAGAGACGATGCTGGAGAAACTGGACACCGTGGATCCCTTGGAATGGGCCCAACAACAACGCCCCAACACCAAGTGGACAGTGGAGAGGGTGACCAATGTTACGTTCTTCGTGACCAAATTACGGAATCTTCCCATCGGGTGAATGTATTAACCCATGCACTGATAGATACTCAGAACGCACAAACAACTATCTGAGGATATGTTGCCTCAACGGTATCCTGGGCTGCCCGACGATGATTAGAATAAACGGTTCAAAGCGAACATGACCGAAGACGGAACTTTCTGAAATGGAGACTTCTGATTGGACAAGAATACATCTAACGGACAGGAACGGATATGACAGATGCAAATGGTGGCCTCTGATTGGACAAGAGTCTTCTTGAATTGTAAATATACCCAACGCGGCTCCCCCAGCGTGGGTATGATGTAACATTGGGGGGAATAAACTATATGAAAAAACTTCTTGTTGTTGTTGTTCTCTCATGTCTCATCCTTGTTGTTGTTGTTATTGTTGTTGTACTCTCTCCGGTCTGTTAAGGCGTAACGACGGACGTCACTGCATTTCGAAGAATGAGTGGAATATCTAGAAAATCAGAGCTTCTGAGCTATTTCACCAGGGCGTTGAAGCATTGAGCTTGGTGTTGGCGGGCGTTGCTACAAGATGACACCTCACACGACGCATTCGAACCAAGGATGGTCCATCTCTACACCAAATACCTTCCTTCACTGCCCCAAAATACCCGCTTTCGCTACTACTCGTACTGATGACGTCACCAATGACGTCACAGATGCTGCGGACATGCCTCAAATCAGGGTGTACACCCCGAGAGCTACAACATGACACCTCCCACGACGCATTCGGACCAAGGATGGTCCATCTCTACACCAAATACCATCCTTCACTGCCCCAAAATGCCCACTTTCGCTACTACTCGTATTGATGACGTCACCAATGACGTCACAGATGACGTGAACATCCCTCAAATCGGGATGTGCCCCCAAGAGCTACAAGATGACACCTCCCACGACGCATTCGGACCAAGGATGGTCCCTCTCTATTCCAAATATCATCCTTCAGTGCCCTAAAATGCCCACTTTCGCTACTACTCGTACTGATGACGTCACCGATGACGTCACAGGTGACGTGGGAAGCCCCCAAATCGGGGTCTACACCCCGAGAGCTACAAAATGACACCTCCCAGGACGCATTCGGACCAAGGATGGTCCATCTCTGCTCCAAATACCTTCTTGTACTGCCCCAAAATGGCAACTTTACTTACTACAACCAACTGCGCATGCGCAGATTGACGAGACTTGCACTTAAAAACACACCATTCTGACTCTACCTCCCACAAGCTTCACTTTGATACCTCCCACGACACATTCAGACCCATAGCGGTCCATCTCTACCCCAATCACATCCCACGTACCCCCCAAAATGCCTGCTTTCTATACTACGGCCAAACTGCGCATGCGCAAAATATGGAAAAGGGACGAACCATTAGTGCAGTCGGATGCTCCTCCGCGAGAGCTTCAAAACAAGACCTCATACGACACCATAGGATCATTAGGGGCTCACCTAAACCCCAAAACGTCAACCCAGTATGGGCCTATACCCCCATAGCCATGCAGTATAGGCCTATGGGCTTACCCAGGCCTCGGTGAACTTTTTTCAAAAATTTCACCGTTTCGCTTCGAAACCCTTCCCATCGTGTTCTAAATGACGAGACGTGAAAAACAAATCCAAACAACCCATATCACAATGAACGGGGTACAGGTTGAGCCAGTATGGGACTATATGGGCTATATGGTACTTTTCCAAAAATTTCACCGTTGCGCTCGGAGACCCTTCCCATCGTGTTCTAAATGGTGAGACGTGAAAAACAAATCCAAACAACCCATATCACAATGAACGTGTGTGAATTTCCCAGGTTGAACCTATACCCCCATATAGCCAGTATAGGACTACATGGGGCTAGATACAGAGCTCGGTGACTTTTCTCAAAAATTTCACCGATTCGCTCCGGGACCCCTCCCATTGTGTTTTTCTCGGCGAGACGAGAAAAAACGAGACCCCACAACCCATAGTAAAGCTCACAAAAAAAATTGACCACCCCTCCCCCCATATAGCCAGTATGAGCCTATATACAGACCTCGGTGACTTTTCCCAAAAATTTCACCCATTCGCTCCGGAGCCCTTCCCATTGTCATTTTCTTGGCGAGACGAGAAAAACGAGACCCCACAAGCCATAGTAAAGCCCACGAAAAAAATTGACCATCCCCATACCCCATACAGGCATTTTCCCTTATATTGTATAATACAGACCTCTATTGTAGGGGTAAAGTCCGTATCCCGCTTTTTATAGTTTCGGAAAAAAATCCTAATTTTACATGCACCCACCCCATTGACTTGATAGGCAGGCCCCGATAAGCCCGGGGACCGATATTAGCCCTTTTGGCTAGAGCTGATAGGGGTTTTCCCCTATTTTGGGGTACAGTCCGTGTTCCGCTTTGTATAGTTTGGGTGAAAAATCCTAATTTTACATGCACCCACCCCATTGACTTGATAGGCAGGTCCCATAAGCCAGGGGACCGATATTAGCCCTTTTGGCTAGGGTTGATACGTGTTTTCCCCTATTTTAGGGGTAAAGTCCGTGTTCCGCTTTTTATAGTTTCGGGAAAAAATCCTAATTTTACATACACCCACCCATGACTGGATGCCCCTTCACGAAGGCTTCACTTCGATACCTCACTCGACCCAATCGGACCATGCAGCGTATTTGAAGTCTGGGGACTACTTTTTCTCCGCGGAAGCTTTTTCCCGCGACCGCATCACCACCAGACCGCATCACCGCGGATGAATACATTCCCTACAACAATTGGAACTCTCCTGTGTTGGAGGTAGCTTTTTGGTCATTCTGCCGGAACTATAGTGACCTTGACCTCTGTGACCTCCCCGTGACCTCCCCAATACGCAAATTTTTGAGGTCAATGAGCGGTTTAATCACCCCTATATACTACTTGTGTTGCTGATATTACATGGGTGATCGATCTGTTCTATTCCGAAGGGAGAGATTCTGGGTTAAATATAGGTGACGGATATATTCCTGTAATGTGAGCCTCTGGTAAATAGATCGGTTGTTTTGGGTCACCATTTACAACACCCATCTACAAAAGCATAGATAGGACATGGGTGAAAATTATTTTTCCGTCCAAGAAATTATCTCCGACCCGGAGATAATTATATCCGACCCCGAGATACATCTCCGACCCCGAGATACATCTCCGACCCGGAGATAATTATCTCCGACCCGGAGATACATCCCCGACCCGGAGATAATTATCTCCGAGCCCGAGATACATCTCCGACCCGGAGATAATTATCTGCGACCTCGAGATACATCTCCGACCCGGAGAAACTTATCTCCGACCCCGAGATACATCTCCGACCCGGAGATAATTATCTCCGACCCCGAGATACATCTCCGACCCGGAGATAATTATCTTCGACCCGGAGATAATTATCTCCAACCCCGAGATACATGTCCGACCCCGAGATACATCTCCGGCCCGGAGATAATTGACCAATGAGAGTCGGGCTCACAAAGACGCCATTGTTATGGGAAAATGAACGTGGATGGACTAAGAGATGAATTAATTACGGGGTACTTTGAGGATTGCTGTACAAGGATATTATATTTATTCTTAATCATGAGCATGGCCTGCTCCTTTCGGAAAGACATTTAAGACGGGTCCTTAGGAGCTATAGTGATCCACGTCAAGTTGTTGCTTTCATATCAGATGAACTTGAGAAAGCAGGGTAGCTGCATGGATATCGCGTGATGCATCAAAAGTGCTTGCAAGCTGGCTTTAATGTGAGAACTGAAGACGTGAGAACCATACATTGACGGCTACGATAAGCTAAAACCTTTCGGGTTATGTATCCATGGTTGCATCTGTGGATTTTGTCGCCACGTGATCTGGCTAAACGTTTACAACACCAATAATAACCCGATGATTGTAGCTGGATATTTCATGGAAGCCGTGAGTGAAATTAAGGGATGTCCTCGTATTGTCCGAGCGGATCCTGGCACAGAAAACGTGGGTGTCCGGTGTCTTCAGCTTTTTCTGCGACGGAATCATACAGACGGAGAACGAGGTCGAGCATATTTGGAAGGCTCTAGTACAGCTAACCAACGAATTGAACCTTGGTGAGGGTTTCTTTGCCGAGAATTCATTCATTTTTGGATTGAGCTGTTTCAAGATCTACAAGACAGGGTGCATTTCAGTGGGAATCCTCTGGACAAGAACCTTGTGAGATTCTGTTTCATGTCAGTTCTTCAGGTTAGTTGCTTTCGCCGCACTACACGAAGCTATAGTGCTTTCTCACTCACAATCAGGGATCGTACCCTCCCCCCAAGAAAGTTAAGTGACGCGCAGTTGCAACAGCATAATACATGTACCGATATAGTCTAAGTAATACCAATCATGGAATCATCGAGTCCATGGAAAATGGGAGCAAAAACAAGTGAAGTCAAATATACAGTGTTGCTAAAAAAGCAATCATGATGATTATTGTTCACAATTTTCATATTTTAAATGCATGACGTTTATGCCCCTATATTTATCGTCCATGTATCTGATAATGGTTAGTTTATTGCAAAACGTTGCATGTGTCCGGAATTTTCACACAAGATCGATTGACCTTTTGGGGTGAAGCTGTGACAGTTTTGAGATAATCATTTATTAAGTAATGTATATTACAGTTATAAAATATACAGAAATTGATTTGATGTATTTTTTGTATTTCTATGATATTTAAAAACAAAAGGCACGGTTTGTGTATACATCGTACTTCAATGATCTTCCGTTAATTAGACATTGCAGATGACGTCATTCGTCATAATTTTACTATAAATATCATTTTATCATTTGAAATTCAACTTGTTCCGTGGCAACAATAAACACTACTTTCAAAAATCAGGCAAATTTGAAACTGCTTGTAATGCTTTCTTTGCAGCTAAAAAAAAAGACATTTTGTCACGCAAAAAAACTAGCTCTTGAATGGAAGCCGGATGCGGCCATTCGTCGCTTCGTCACATCGACTTTCTAAAAGTCGAAGTCGTAGTCGACTTCGTCACTTCGCATCGTCGAATCGCCGAATCGACTTCGACTTTCGCTACGACTTCGACTTTTGAAGACAGAGTTGGGTGCATGATCGGAAATAAAATTGTTTCCGCTTCACAAGAAAGTTGGCCCCTATTTAAGGGTTGTGAACAGTTTTTCTTGCATAACAGAGCAAGACTGTTACCCCACCCCCAGTTTTATTTTGTCATACACATAGTGTTTGTTTTATAGGTTTTTTGTGTCATAGTGTTTGTTTTATAGGTTTTCATGTCATAGCGTTTGTTTTATAGGTATTTATGTCAGTAGTGTATAAAACCCTATCTGAGTCCAATTGACCTCAGAAATTTGCATAATTGGGGGCGGAAACGAGGCGGGAGGAGAGGTGCAGTATAGTTCCGGCAGAAGGACCAAAAGCTACCTCCAACACAGGAGAGTTCCAATTGTTGGAGGGGATGTATTCAGGATGTATTCATCCGCGATGATGCGGTTTGGCCGCGGTTTTGGCGGTGATTCGGTCTCGGGAAAAAGCTTCCGCGGAGAAAAAGTAGTCCCTAGACAAAATGGTCCGATGGGGTCGAGTGAGGTATCAAAGTGAAGCTTATGTGAAGGGGCATCTAATGGGCTGGGTGTGGGGTTGAACTATCGGCATTCTGCGCATGCGCGGTGGCCCAAGGGTATGGAAATAGACGTTTTGGAGTAGGGGAGCCCCTAATGGTCCAATGGGGTCGAGTGAGGTATCAAAGTGAAGCTATGTGAAGGGGCATCTAATGGGCTGGGTGTGGGGTTGAAATATCGGCATTCTGCGCATGCGCGGTGGCCCAAGGGTATGAAATAGCCGTTTTGGAGTAGGGAGCCCTAATGGTCCGATGGGGTCGAGTGAGGTATCAAAGTGAAGCTTATGAAGGGGCATCTAATGGGCTGGGTGTGGGGAACTATCGGCATAAGCGCATGCGCGGTGGCCCAAGGGTATGGAAATAGACGTTTTGGGATGTAGGGGAGCCCCTAATGGTCCGATGGGGTCGAGTGAGGTATCAAAGTGAAGCTTATGTGAAGGGGCATCTAATGGGCTGGATGTGGGGTTGAACTATCGGCATTCTGCGCATGCGCGGTGGCCCAAGGGTATGAAAATAGCCGTGTTGGCATGTAGGGGAGCCCCTAATGGTGCAATGACGTCGAGTGAGGTATCAAAGTGACGCCTAGGTGAAGGGGCATCTGATGGGTTGGATGTGCGGTAGGAATATCATTCTGCGCATGCGCAGATGCAATGCGGAGCTCTGGTCCAATCAGAAGCGAGTATTTCAAATCCGCCACGGAGCTCTCGTCCAATCAGAAGCGAGTATTTTGACCCGGTTCATTATGGGACATATCCAAGATGGCGGCACGTATGTTCAAGATGGCGGCACATCCGGTGTCGAAAACTGGCCATTTTGTCGGGATGTGGTCACCTAGTGTCGAAAACTGGACCCTGTATGGGTCCCGCTAGACCTTTTGGAGCTAGGGGAGCCACGAATGGTCCAGTGGGGTCGAGTGAGGTATCAAAGTGAAGCATTCGTGAAGGGGCATCTCATGGGCTGGGTTTGGGGTTGAACTATCGGCATTCTGCGCATGCCCAGTCTGGCCGTAGTATAGAAATAGACGTGTTGGGGTGTAGGTGGGCCCCTAGTGGGTCGATGGGATCGAGTGAGGTATCCATGTGAAGCCTAGGTGAGGGAGTTACACTAGGGTGTCGTTTCCATTCTGCTGCGCAGGTCACGTGGGGGTTGTGACGTCACTTCCGGGTTTTCACTAAAAGGATATTATATTTATTCTTAATCATGAGCATGGCCTGCTCCTTTCGGAAAGACATTTAAGACGGGTCCTTAGGAGCTATAATGATCCACGTCAAGTTGTTGCTTTCATATCAGATGAATTTGAGAAAGCAGGGTAGCTGCATGGATATCGCGTGATGCATCAAAAGTGCTTGCAAGCTGGCTTTAATGTGAGAACTGAAGACGTGAGAACCATACATTGACGGCTACGATAAGCTAAAACCTTTCAGGTTATGTATCCATGGTTGCATCTGTGGATTTTGTCGCCACGTGATCTGGCTAAACGTTTACAACACCAATAATAACCCGATGATTGTAGCTGGATATTTCATGGAAGCCGTGAATGAAATTAAGGGATGTCCTCGTATTGTCCGAGCGGATCCTGGCACAGAAAACGTGGGTGTCCGGTGTCTTCAGCTTTTTCTGCGACGGAATCATACAGACGGAGAACGAGGTCGAGCATATTTGGAAGGCTCTAGTACAGCTAACCAACGAATTGAACCTTGGTGAGGGTTTCTTTGCCGAGAATTCATTCATTTTTGGATTGAGCTGTTTCAAGATCTACAAGACAGGGTGCATTTCAGTGGGAATCCTCTGGACAAGAACCTTGTGAGATTCTGTTTCATGTCAGTTCTTCAGGTTAGTTGCTTTCGCCGCACTACACGAAGCTATAGTGCTTTCTCACTCACAATCAGGGATCGTACCCTCCCCCCAAGAAAGTTAAGTGACGCGCAGTTGCAACAGCATCATACATGTACCGATATAGTCTAAGTAATACCAATCATGGAATCATCGAGTCCATGGAAAATGGGAGCAAAAACAAGTGAAGTCAAATATACAGTGTTGCTAAAAAAGCAATCATGATGATTACTGTTCACAATTTTCATATTTTAAATGCATGACGTTTATGCCCCTATATTTATCGTCCATGTATCTGATAATGGTTAGTTTATTGCAAAACGTTGCATGTGTCCGGAATTTTCACACAAGATCGATTGACCTTTTGGGGTGAAGCTGTGACAGTTTTGAGATAATCATTTATTAAGTAATGTATATTACAGTTATAAAATATACAGAAATTGATTTGATGTATTTTTTGTATTTCTATGATATTTAAAAACAAAAGGCACGGTTTGTGTATACATCGTACTTCAATGATCTTCCGTTAATTAGACATTGCAGATGACGTCATTCGTCATAATTTTACTATAAATATCATTTTATCATTTGAAATTCAACTTGTTCCGTGGCAACAATAAACACTACTTTCAAAAATCAGGCAAATTTGAAACTGCTTGTAATGCTTTCTTTGCAGCTAAAAAAAAAGACATTTTGTCACGCAAAAAAACTAGCTCTTGAATGGAAGCCGGATGCGGCCATTCGTCGCTTCGTCACATCGACTTTCTAAAAGTCGAAGTCGTAGTCGACTTCGTCACTTCGCATCGTCGAATCGCCGAATCGACTTCGACTTTCGCTACGACTTCGACTTTTGAAGACAGAGTTGGGTGCATGATCGGAAATAAAATTGTTTCCGCTTCACAAGAAAGTTGGCCCCTATTTAAGGGTTGTGAACAGTTTTTCTTGCATAACAGAGCAAGACTGTTACCCCACCCCCAGTTTTATTTTGTCATACACATAGTGTTTGTTTTATAGGTTTTTTGTGTCATAGTGTTTGTTTTATAGGTTTTCATGTCATAGCGTTTGTTTTATAGGTATTTATGTCAGTAGTGTATAAAACCCTATCTGAGTCCAATTGACCTCAGAAATTTGCATAATTGGGGGCGGAAACGAGGCGGGAGGAGAGGTGCAGTATAGTTCCGGCAGAAGGACCAAAAGCTACCTCCAACACAGGAGAGTTCCAATTGTTGGAGGGGATGTATTCAGGATGTATTCATCCGCGATGATGCGGTTTGGCCGCGGTTTTGGCGGTGATTCGGTCTCGGGAAAAAGCTTCCGCGGAGAAAAAGTAGTCCCTAGACAAAATGGTCCGATGGGGTCGAGTGAGGTATCAAAGTGAAGCTTATGTGAAGGGGCATCTAATGGGCTGGGTGTGGGGTTGAACTATCGGCATTCTGCACATGCGCGGTGGCCCAAGGGTATGGAAATAGACGTTTTGGAGCTAGGGGAGCCCCTAATGGACCAATGGGGTCGAGTGAGGTATCGATGTGAAGCTTATGTGAAGGGGCATCTAATGGGCTGGGTGTGGGGTTGAACTATCGGCATTCTGCGCATGCGCGGTGGCCCAAGGGTATGGAAATAGACGTTTTGGGGTGTAGGGGAGCCCTAATGGTCCGATGGGGTCGAGTGAGGTATCAAGTGAAGCATTGTGAAGGGGCATCTAATGGGCTGGGTGTGGGGTTGAACTATCGGCATAAGCGCATGCGCGGTGGCCCAAGGGTATGAAATAGACGTTTTGGAGTAGGGGAGCCCCTAATGGTCCGATGGGGTCGAGTGAGGTATCAAAGTGAAGCTTATGTGAAGGGGCATCTAATGGGCTGGATGTGGGGTTGAACTATCGGCATTCTGCGCATGCGCGGTGGCCCAAGGGTATGAAAATAGCCGTGTTGGCATGTAGGGGAGCCCCTAATGGTGCAATGACGTCGAGTGAGGTATCAAAGTGACGCCTAGGTGAAGGGGCATCTGATGGGTTGGATGTGCGGTAGGAATATCATTCTGCGCATGCGCAGATGCAATGCGGAGCTCTGGTCCAATCAGAAGCGAGTATTTCAAATCCGCCACGGAGCTCTCGTCCAATCAGAAGCGAGTATTTTGACCCGGTTCATTATGGGACATATCCAAGATGGCGGCACGTATGTTCAAGATGGCGGCACATCCGGTGTCGAAAACTGGCCATTTTGTCGGGATGTGGTCACCTAGTGTCGAAAACTGGACCCTGTATGGGTCCCGCTAGACCTTTTGGAGCTAGGGGAGCCACGAATGGTCCAGTGGGGTCGAGTGAGGTATCAAAGTGAAGCATTCGTGAAGGGGCATCTCATGGGCTGGGTTTGGGGTTGAACTATCGGCATTCTGCGCATGCCCAGTCTGGCCGTAGTATAGAAATAGACGTGTTGGGGTGTAGGTGGGCCCCTAGTGGGTCGATGGGATCGAGTGAGGTATCCATGTGAAGCCTAGGTGAGGGAGTTACACTAGGGTGTCGTTTCCATTCTGCTGCGCAGGTCACGTGGGGGTTGTGACGTCACTTCCGGGTTTTCACTAAAACTACTTCCAAACATAGAAGAGTTCCAATTTTTCCCCTTAGACGTCCGTATGTTCAACCTCCGGGGTGTTTCCCGGCGCGGCCCGCCCCGGCCCCCCAGCGCGAGCGCGCGCGCGCGCGGGTTCTCCGGCCGCAGCGCGCGCGCGCGAGTTCTCCGGAAGTGCGCGTCATCACCGGCAGTGCGCGCGCGGACGCATGTCGGGTCAAATGGTCACATCCAGGTCAAACGGTCCAATGTCCAATGAGACAATGTTGCGGCATCGCGATAGTCAGAGCTTGAGCACAAAAAATGGGATTCTAGATGAACCTGGGAAAGATGGGCAGTTCCATTTGGACCAGTCAGCGGTCGAGAAAAAGAGCCAATCAGCGGTCGAGAAACAGAACCAATCAGCGGCCGAACAATCAGCTAATCGAATTGGGGTACTCACGGTGTGCTTTCGCTGACGTCCGCGCCTACTTCCGGGTTCTTGTACACCCGGGTAATGTTTTCTGGACATGGATGGGTTACCTTTGGCTCCATTCTAGGCCACTGATTGGCTAATACGGTGTTCAAAGCCACTTTCATGCATTATGTTCATATAACTTATAGTCATCAACTTAATATATACGTGTTGGACGAGTCTTCACTCACCGTATACACGCACCTCAATGAAATGCCCGCTCCAAACCTAGACCAAAAACACGTACTTGGTCTGTGGGCTGATTTCATTGGCTCTCTATTTTACTATAGTGCTCTTGCATTCTAACCTTGATGGGTTACATAGAACTTATAGTCATCAACTTAATCTATTCGTGTTGGACGAGTCTTCACTCACCGTATACACGCACTTCAATGAAATGCCCGCTCCAAACCTAGACCAAAACACGTACTTGGTCTGTGGGCTGATTTCATTGGCTCTCTATTTTACTATAGTGCTCTTGCATTCTAACCTCGATAGGTTACATTTTGGCCCCATCCTACACCACTGATTTCAGTTTGACTGAATCTCCACATTGGGCATTATGAATAAAGCACACAAGACAGGTTTTTTTGGTGAGATCTCATTTTGTTTTTTATTCAGTAACAACAACAACGTGAGAACAACCACGTGAAAGCTGAAGCCCAGAACAAGGGGCTTGTACATTGAAAGAACTGAAGCCCAGAACAGGGGGGCTTGTACATTGAAAGAACTGAAGCCCAGAACAAGGGGCTTGTAAACTTAAGCCCAGAACAGCGGGCTTGTGTACATTGAAAGAACTTAAGCCCAGAACGGGGCTTGTACATTGAAATGATGGGCGGCCCAGTCATATACGAGTACATCGCGGTCCTCGGCCTTGGCTGACCTGTATCTGTTCTCTTATGAATATGACTATATGCAGGCGCTTTCAAAAACCGATCCATTCAAAGCCCGTTCCTTCTCATTCACCAAACGTTATATAGACGATCTTCTCGCTGTGGATAATCACTATATAAATGACGCAGTGAAGGATATATATCCACCTTCACTGGATTTGAAGGAAACTACAGATAGCCCTACAGGCACATCTTATTTAGATCTCTATCTCTATAAAAATGAAGCGGGCATTCTCTCTCGTCGACTTTATGACAAAAGGGATGATTACAATTTCGACATCGTAAACTATCCCTTTCTGGATAGTAATATTCCAGTGGGACCTGCATATGGCGTATACATATCTCGCTTAGTAGCATTTGCTAGATCCTGTGTTAAATGTGATGATTTTAATCAACGTCACAAAACATTGTTGCAGAAACTTATAAAACAGGGCTATTCCACCAAGCGCCTCCACTCAAAGTTTCTCAAATTTGGCGATACATATCGCATGCTGATAGCAAAATACGAACGTAGCGTGCAAGATCTATGGCGCTACGTTTCGTAACTTGTGTCTAATTCCGCTTAACCCGGGGCTAGGGGCCGTATGAACCCATGTACTTCAAGATCCTCATGGTACTCATATGAACAGTCACAATCAAAGCGCGACTTTTTTAGATGACGACTCTATAACGAATATTATGGATTAAGAATACTGATCAGCGATACGGATTTGATATTTTTGGAACATCATGATGTCTTGCCGGCATCATTGAAAACTGTTGACCGCTTCTCTCTTGCAGGAAACAAGCCTATGTTTATGTATACTTTTGTCTTTTTGAATGTGGTGCTAATACTGTTATATGGAAATGGAATAGGTCTTTGGATTATGGACGCGGATATTCTCTAATGGACGACGGCTGGATTATGAATGACGGACTAGACGCTTGTAACTCGTCAAACATCTGGACGATGGTAGATAAGGGTATTCCCTGGCATCGATGGTACAGGTAAAACAAGCAATATTGTCCGCACACGCCACTGGTCAGGCTTTGCAACGTTTGACTGTTCCAACACCACGTCTCTGTGCCTTGATCCATGAAGTCTGTTAAATCGGGATGGAGGGGTGGCAGGCCGTACGGGTCAAAGTATTCCCCCTGCTGTTCTGTCAAGTACACGGCCACCCAGTGTTCACCGGGCCGATCCATCGGGTCCGTGTTGAGAACGTAAGCAGCAGGATACCTACGGTCTAATGGGAACACATCTCGGGCGAACATCCCTTGAAAGACCATACGTGTCTCTGGGTCATTCTCCAGCACGGTGGTTATCTGGTCTGTATCCATGTTAGGTGGAGAAGTCACACAGGACGTTGCGCGCCTTGTCCACTTGAATGATGTTGTCAAACTCGGCGTAGCAGATCACATTGACGGTGGACGCCAGGGCTCGTGCAAAGTGGATTTCCAACCGTAAGTTGCCTTGCTTGGCTAGGGCCAGCTGATGGTCGTTCTCTAAGGTGGGGGTTAGATCGAAACAGAACAACGTGTATCCGTTCCCGTAGTCCTCCCGACTGATGAAATTCCCTTCGTCCTGGTTGATTTGACCGGTGGCTGTAAACAGGCTCTGATAGGCTCGAATGAAATTCCTCCGCCCAAAGTTCGGTGTTAAGGCCGTCGCTGGGACCTGTTGTCCATCCACATGCAGGGCCACGAAATTGATACCGAAATGTTGAAAGTCAAACGGATTCTCTGGGTAGGCTCCGCTGAAACTGGTATTTTCCACACAGGCCAGGATCAATCGCTTGGGTAGTTCCCCCAGGAACAGGTTTTATTTGTTGGCGCCCATATTTGCAGCAGGCACAGAGAACACTTTGGTTTGTACACGTCGGATAGGGTACTGGGCTGGTTTTGTTTCCAAGGCTTTCATGTGTCCCAATTGAACTTGGATGACAATCTTATAGTCCGCTGCATGCCCCTCTACGTTAGTGGCCATCAAGGCGAAGGTCGGAGGCGCCCGTATCAGTCGGATTTTGATGGGGATCTTGTTCAAGAGGTACCGGTCTTGCATGAACATGTCTGCGTGCAGTCGACCCATGAGATCCACCGAGGCACTGTTCGCAGTGAAAGTCTTCCGTTTGTTATATCCCCCATTGTCCACCGTGTCCATGTGCTCGGGCGTGTACTTGTAGAATAAAGCGGTTGTCAGCTGAGATTTTTTAGCCTCTCGGCCATACGACAACAGTGTCTCGATGTAGGCTCGATAGGGGTACGTGTTGGTGGAGTCACTGATGAGTTTGTCGCTGAGAAAAATATCCACCTGTTGAAACATCGAGTGCAGCCAGAGATTCGTCGGGCCCACCGTTGCAGCTTGGACGATTCTGGTGCCATCCCCACTGACCACCTTGGCTTTCACATACAAGTATGTATGGGCTATATCCACATAGGCCGTATCCGCATTACTGATGGTGAACTCGATGGGCCCGGTCTCGTTGATGCTGGAGAGCGGGAGATGCTCCACCCATAATCCTTGTTCGACACTGGTCTGTGTGGGCGGCACGGTCCACAAATCAAATTCACTGTTGGTGGAGGGGCAGGACTCGGCGTGGATCAAGGACATGTTTTAAGAAAAGATATCCTTTGTCTTCTTCGATGTGCGTCGTCGCTGGGTCGGTCGTCGACTGGTGCGTGGTCTCGGTGGGGCAGCTCTTTTATTCCCTACGGTGCGTTGTGCTTTGGCCACCAAGACGCCTCCCGCTTCTTTGGCCCGCCGTTTCAAGGATTCTTTGGGTGCCGTACCCCCAAGACATCACCGGCCACTTGCAGTCCACTGCGTACCGCTTGTTTGCCGATTGCTGCCGAGTATGTTCCCCAGTCCATGTCCTCGTTGCATGCGTGCACCGCTAAAAACCGGAAAGCCACCCCCGGCCTGTTGGGCATAATTGTCCATATAGCTGCGTGCATTGCACTCGTAAGGTACTTTCATTATGCAAAGTGGGGAGCACGTGCTTGTCGAAAATGAAGTGTCAGCACCACTTTTCCTCGTTCGAATGCCACCGGTCGTCCCGTGTCATCTCTTATATCCACCGTGATCGTGTTGATGTCAGTTTGTCGTACGGGCAAGTAGAGCATGTGGGTGAAACTGTGGGTGACTTGACCTCCATACGTCTTTTTAATGGGGACCACCCGTAACAGAGGTGTGTTGATATCGCCCACGATGTGGTTGTCCACCACGTCCGAGTAGACGTAGAGTCCGTACATACCCGACTTCATATCCATCGGCATCTCGCCATGGTGTTCGGTGGGACCAGCGAACGTCTTTAGATCGAAACCCAGCATTTGCTGTAGGATAGGACTCAGTACGACACTCGCCTTGCCGGTGACGATAAGCTCTGCCTTGTCGTTGTGTGCGTTGTAATCGAAGTCCACGTGATTCTTGAAGGGATAGGCTTTGATGGGTTTTGAAGTATTCGTCACCTCCCGTAGAGCCTTATAATGCAACAGTCTTGACAGCCCACCCATGAACTCTTTGGGGGTATCGTATTGGCCTTCGGGCAGGGTGAGTCGGGTGTTTTTGCCTTCGTAGGTCACCTCGTACCAGACTTCATTGGCTCGCACGTTGTACCACGAGTAAGGGTATTGGATATCCACGAGGCCACATTCCCATCGTCCAGGTAAATGCAACGGTTGCGGTAACTGGGTGACGTACTTGGCCACGGTGTTGTCAGGAAACACATCCAGCGAACTGTTACTGGGTAGGGTGAGGTAAAACATGGCGACTGAGCTGTCCTGCTGCTGCTGTTGGTTTTAATAGGTGTTCCAGGCCTTGGGTGGTTGTGTCCGGTGTCGTGTTCGTCGCGTTGACATCTGGAGATGTGGGGTGTCTTGATCAAGGGTGGTTTTGTAAAGGTCTGAAAAGAAGGTGCCCCCCGTGGTGGTGATTTATGGGGTGACTCCGGTTCCCAGTCGGCTTCCCAAGGTTGTGGTTGAGGTATCAAAGTGAAGCCTAGGTGAAGGGGCATCTGATGGGTTGGGTGTGCGGTAGGAATATCATTCTGCGCATGCGCAGATGCAATGCGGAGCTCTCGTCCAATCAGAAGCGAGTATTTCAAATCCGCCACGGAGCTCTCGTCCAATCACAAGCGAGTATTTTGACCCGGTGCATTATGGGACATATCCAAGATGGCGGCACGTATGTTCAAGATGGCGGCACATCCGGTGTCGAAAACTGGCCATTTTGTCGTGATGTGGTCACCTAGTGTCGAAAACTGGGATCGAGTGAGGTATCCATGTGAAGCCTAGGTGAGGGAGTTACACTAGGGTGTCGTTTCCATTCTGCTGCGCAGGTCACGTGGGGGTTGTGACGTCACTTCCGGGTTTTCACTAAAACTACTTCCAAACATAGAAGAGTTCCAATTTTTCCCCTTAGACGTCCGTATGTTCAACCTCCGGGGTGTTTCCCGGCGCGGCCCGCCCCGGCCCCCAGCGCGAGCGGGCGCGCGCGCGGGTTCTGCATTCTGCGCATGCGCGGTGGCCCAAGGGTATGGAAATAGACGTTTTGGGATGTAGGGGAGCTACTAATGGTCCGATGGGGTCGAGTGAAGCTTATGTGAAGGGGCATCTGACTGGACTAGCGGCTCGGGCGTTGTCATCATTCTGCGCATGCGCATAGACGTTTTGGGATCGAGAGGAGTCCCTAATGGGCCGATGGAGTTGTATGAGGTATCCATGTGAAGCCTATGTTAAGGGGCATCCAGTCATGGGTGGGTGCATTTAAAATTTTTCCTGGAAAAAAAAGAAAAAAAGCGGAACTCGGACTTTACCCCTAAACTAGGGGAAAACCCCTATCACCTCTAGCCAAAGGGGCTAATATCGGTCCCCGGGCTTATTGGGACCTGCCTATCAAGTCAGTGGGGTGATGGGAATAACAACAAGTTCAGCAATGTTCATACAGTTTATTATCCCCAATGTTACATCATACCCAGGCTGGGGGAGCCGCCCTGGGTATGTTTAGTATGTTCACAGCAAAACAAATTGAAATATCAAACACCATGTTTTAACGCACCGTCACATTTAATGTTTACTGAGCTCAAGTCAATGATCAGCATGTAGACATAGAGAGTATGTACGGCATGTTATGGTATTCATCAGTGCACGAGTGACGCATTCAACCGATGGCAGTGGTGGATCAGCTTGGTAAGGAAAAACGTAACATTGGTCACCCTCTTCACTGTCCACTTGGTGTTGGGTCGTTGTTGTTGGGCCCATCCCAAGACATCCAATTTTTCCACTTGGTCCACCATCATCTCTAGTCACCTCCGGTCATTGATGGTAAACGGTTGGTCGTACACTGGGTGAATGGCACTGAAATAGAAATAGCGCAATTCACCCGTCACCTTATGGCACAAGATGTACCCAAATGCTATATTTAATGTAAAGGCCGTAGGTTGGTCATTGAAGATGGTTTCCACGTAGCTGCGTAGACGGGTGAGCTTGGTCAGTGGGAAATTGTAGATATCTTGAATAGGGTGATGACGGTGGAAACAGTGCCGTGTCATGGTCCAATGGCGCCGAGAGATGTCACTCTCTGGATGATATTCGGGTAAGAGATCGCTAGGAACATTTATGGGCTCGTCCAGAAAATGTTCGATGTATGACGTATGACTCGAAACCGTAACGGTGGGGTCCGGCTGGAAATCCAGGCTCTTCCCAACTGTGGGTATAGGCGGGCTCTCCGTCATCGCATCACCAGTGGCGTTCGTCTCCCCGGGCTTATCTTCACTGGGTCTGACCTTCCGCGGCTCCTCTTCAGTAGGAAGTTGTCGCCAAAACCGTGGAGACGGGACATGAATCAAACGCTGATGCCGTCTTAACTGACTGCGTCGTTTGAAGAGTTCACCACAATCCTTACATTGTTCCGTCGCGCCCTCGTGGAATGAGCGTTCGTGGCGCAGTAAATGATCCTCCCGATTAAATGACCGTGCGCAGGTTATACAAGTATGTCGTGCACCGTTGTGGATGGAGGCCTCGTGGCGTCGTAAATCTTCTTGGCGAGTAAACTGCTTCTGGCAAGTTGTGCAAGTGAACATCTTGGTGGTTGACAGAGTGTCTGATGAAACGGCAAGGCCGCTTCCCTTTTATAGCACGCTAGCTGTTGATCTATTTTTAGCACACTCAGTCGAAAGTCCGAAAAGACACGGATGTACCCGAAAAGACACGAAGGTGAACGGCATTGAGCCCCCAGAGGCAGGTTAGTACATGCATTCCTAATGTGTGACATGGTCTATAAAACACGTCTCCCTGGATCACACACCTTCATTTATACGGTTGCAGAGCCATGGCGGAGATCCAGCCCTATGCGACTCGCATTTTACAGCATGCCACCGTGGTGAATCCACTCACAGTTTACCGAGCAGTGGTCCGGTCCATGTTTGCCGATGGCGACGACAACGAGGGGCGACGCCAGATCCTCAACGAGTTCACAGAAGCGGTCCTCGACAGAGTGCACTCGATGGAGAGATGTGCCGATGGAGAGATGTGCCATCACTCACCACTACTGGACTATGACAGCCATCCTTGATGCTCGGGCTATGGACCACGAGCGCTCACGCCGGAACCAGCGCCGGCTGGTTGGCCTCACAATAGTCTGTGCCCTATTGACCCTGGCGCTGTGGTATTGACAGTGGGACCTGACTATAAATACAAGGGTCAGACAGAGTGTGTGTCATTCACCGATCGTCACTGGGTCAAGCATGTCACCCATCCTACGAGCCATCCTTCCCCTTACACCCCGGGTGGGGTTACACGTCTATGAAGATAAAGTCACCCTCGTGGAAGACAGTGAAGTTGTTTGCTAGTCGCCCGCTGAGACCGTATCGAATACGGTTACGCTACACCGTGACGGCTGGACCAAATTTAAACAGGTGTTGAGCGGCGAGCTCGATGGACACGTCATGCACATAGACAATGCCATCTACGTATACCGTGGACCCTTCTTCCCACGCCTGGGCCGCTACCAAGACCCTACGCGAAGCTTCACCCTAGACCCTGATCTGTGGATAGCCTTCCAGAAAGTGGTGCCTATCGTGGACCAGCTGTTTAAACCGGACGAGCGGTCATCAGACGAGTTGGAGTGGGCTCGTGCCCTGAGAGAAGCGGCGGCAGAACCCAATGAACAACTGTCTAGCCATGAACACGACGACGATGCCATTGATTACCCGGCTAGACTCAGTCAGCCCAGTGATATGACCACCTGATGCTTTGATCTCCCGGGGGTCTCCCTATAAATACGAGAGACAGTCAACTCTGGTACCATTCACGTACTGACCATGGCGGAGCATATAATACTGGCGTATCTCAGCTTGACCCCCGAGGTTTTCCTGCACGTGTATGCGGATAACGTCGATATCATGGAGGAGGTGGGAGACATCTGTGATGCGGACCCTACACAACCGTGCCCGGCTCACATTCGTCTGTCCCGAGAGGGCTGGACCAAATTCAAACGGGTGTTGTCTGGTGAACTGGACGGTGACCTCATCCACTTGTGTCACGATGTGTACATCCGACGCGGCCCTTTCTTTGCTCAATTGGCTCGGCTAGATGGGGGTACAGTGCATTTTACCCTTCACCCTGATCTATGGTCTGCATTGGAAGATGCCGTGGTAGATGTGGATGAAGTGCTTATCAAGCGGTCATCAGACGAGTTGGACTGGTCATTTACCATGGACACTGTGGAAGCCCACGAAGAAAATCAGAAAGAAACTCCGGCCCAAGATATACCCGTTATAAATAAACGATAGAGCCAGGGTCCATCATCATTTTGTCACCATGAAGCGCTGGGAGAAGGTGTTGGATAACTTATACTACAGTCCCGACAGTCCGGCGGCCTATAGTGCATTGTCGGCTCTCTATCGAGCGGCCAAACCCCAGGGGATACAACGTGCCCAAGTCTGAGATTGGTTAAGAAAACAAGACAACTATACCTTACATCGAGCTGTCCGTCGCCATTTTCTACGGAACCGGGTCATCGTGGGAGGAATAGATGCCCAGTGGCAAGCGGATTTGGTCGACATGAGCGCCTTTGCCAAACACAACGATGGGAATCGGTATATCTTGACGTGCATCGATATCCTATCCAAGTATGCGTGGGTGGTACCCATCCGGACGAAAACGGGGGTGAATCTCATAGCGGCGTTCAAAGATATCTTCAAGACCGGGCGCAAACCTTTGTATTTGCAAACCGACGAAGGCACGGAATTCCTCAACAGACCGTTCCAAGCCTTTCTCAAGAAACAGAGTGTGTTGTACGGAGGTGTATTTTACGACGTAGCCTATGTCAGCACGTTACTTAACCAACTGAGAACACCAGCCACCAGTGAAACCGGTCTACAGAGAGCACCAGTCAACCCCGTATCGAGCCCAGTCACCACCACCACCACCACCACCACCACACCCCTTGTACAAGCCACGTCGAGCTCCACACCAAGCTCTACACCTACACCAAGTACACCTACTACGTCTGAAGACCCACTGGATTTCATCCCTCACAGTGAACCGACAACGACGACCCACGTTGTACCCACCCCCATCATCATCCCTGACAGTGAACAGACAACGACGACCGACGTTGTACCCACCACCACTCCAGTTCACTCGTACCAAATTTACAAGAGCGGGTTACCACGACAACGGATACACCTCCAACCATGGACCCCCGTTGGCAGCATCCCTTCACTTGCGTCATCGCAGGACCGACAGGTTCCGGCAAAACGCACTTCGTCAGGAAGCTCCTTCAACACGCCGACAGCATGATCACCCCACCTATTGCTCGAGTCGTGTGGTGTTACGGAGAATGGCAGGAAGCGTATGCAGCAATGCCCCACATCACGTTCGTGGAAGGCCTACCCAATCTGGCCGATTTGGAACCCGACACCTTGGTGGTTCTGGATGATCTCATGGCGGAGACGGATGCGCGGGTCACCCAACTCTTTACCAAAGGCAGCCACCATCGACGGCTCAGCATCATCTACATTGTGCAGAATCTGTTCAGTAAAAACAAAGAACATCGGAACATCAACTTAAATGCCCACTACCTGGTGGCCTTCAAAAACCCGAGAGATACCACTCAACTGCTGCACCTGGCGAGAGAGATGTATCCCGGCCGCACGCCCTTTGCGTTAGAAGCCTTTAAAGATGCCACAACCCCTCAGCACGGGTATATGCTCTTCGACCTCAAGCAAGCCACCCCCGAACATCTTCGACTACGAACCGGCATTTTTCCCCGAGAGGTCCACCACGTGTACATGCAAAAATAATGTAAACACACCCACAGTGGCTCCCCCAGCTGGGTTGTGTGTGTTTGATGATGGGGAATAATAAAAAAAAGAATGAATACCACAGCAGGGTTGACTTTGTCTCTGAGATAGATAAAAAGAGCAGAGTTGTGGGTTCTAGCATTAGTTGTACATGATGTCTGCGCGAGTACGGAAGCACGCTCCCACGCTCCGTGTATTGAAGACGGCCCCACCCGAGTTGGTTCGAACCATTGTACGCGGTGCGGACCCTGACCGTGTACGCTGTCTGTGCGAGATCGGGTACAATCTGTTAAAAGGCAACGTACCACTGACTCCGGCTCAGAAGACCAAGTTGGCCAAGCATAAGACAGGTCTCCGAACCCTAGTCCACAAGCGGGTCCCTCAAACACAAAAGAAAAAGGTGTTACAGAAGGCGGCTTTCTCGGGGCCATCTTAGCACCGTTGGCCGCTTCCGTGTTGGGTCCAGTATTGGGTGGACTCTTCGGCCGACAATGAACCACACGAAAAAAATGGTCCTCGTCGAACCACGATTCCTTCTAAACCTCCAATCGCCCTACCCTGTCCCACCTACAGTGAAGACCATAAACACCTTCGAAGGAGAGATGCAACAGATCTTACAGAGACCGGGGTTAAGCGACAGTGAGAAAGTACAACGGTACAATGAGACGCTTCAACGGTACATGACGTTCATGGACCAATACAAAACCCTCTCTACCCCAGCAACAGCACCACCACCACCACCACCACCACCACCACGTGACAGACCGCCGACCTCAGCACCCCTCCAACAGCCGCCATTACCAGGGGTACCACCCACAGCCCCACAGTGGGTGGAAGACGAAGTGCTGAAGAGTGTAACTGCATCGTTCAAGAAACAAGCTGGCCTGTTATTACAACGGATGAAACAGAATCCTAACATGACTTGGAATGATAAAGGCGAACTACTGGTACAGAATCAGGTGGTCCCAGGCACCCACATGACGGATTTAGTGAATGACCTGATGCGTAAACGCAGGTCGCACACGGATCCTCGAGGATGGGAGGTCTTCGCTCAAGGCTTGAAAGACATGCATGTACCACAGGAATTGGTGGGGAACCCCCACCGCTGGGCCTTTATGCAGCGTGACTCACCGACTCGTCACTCGACCCCATTGCACCATTAGGGGCTCCCCTACATGCCAACACGGCTACTTTCATACCCTTGGGCCACTGCGCATGCGCAGAATGCCGATAGTTCAACCCCACACCCAGCCCATCAGATGCCCCTTCACATAAGCTTCACTTTGATACCTCACTCGACCCCATCGGACCATTAGGGGCTCCCCTACATCCCAAAACGTCTATTTCCATACCCTTGGGCCACCGGGCATGCGCAGAATGCCGATAGTTCAACCCCACACCCAGCCCATTAGATGCCCCTTCACATAAGCTTCACTTTGATACCTCACTCGACCCCATCGGACCATTAGGGGCTCCCCTATCTCCAAAACGTCTATTTCCATACACTTGGGCCACCGCGCATGCGCAGAATGCCGATAGTTCAACCCCACACCCAGCTCATTAGGATTTTTCCTTCGCATAAGCTTCACTTTGATACCTCACTCAACTCCATCGGCCCATTAGGGACTCCCCTAGCTCTCAACACGTCTATTTTCATACCCTTGGGCCACCGCGCATGCGCAGAATGCCGATATTTTAACCCACTAGTACAGTCAGATGCCCCTTTACATAAGCTTCACTTTGATACCTCACTCGACCCCATCGGACCATTATTGGCTTCGCTAGCTCCAAAACGTCTATTTTCATACCCTTGGGCCACCGCGCATGCGCAGAATGCCGATAGTTCAACCCCACACCCAGCCCATTAGATGCCCCTTCACATAAGCTTCACTTTGATACCTCACTCGACCCCATCGGACCATTTTATCTAGGGACTACTTTTTCTCCGCGGAAGCTTTTTCCCCGAGACCGAATCACCGCTAAAACCGTGGCCAAACCGCATCACCGCGGATGAATACATCCTGAATACATCCCCTCCAACAATTGGAACTCTCGTGTGTTGGAGGTAGCTTTTGGTCCTTCTGCCGGAACTATACTGCACTTGACCTCTCCTCCCGCCTCGCTTCCGCCCCCAATTATGCAAATTTCTGAGGTCAATTGGACTCAGATAGGGTTTTATACACTACTTATGTCCTAGTGTCTGTTTTACATGTCTTAGTGTTTTATGTTTTTATGTAAGAGTGCATGTTGTCCTACATGTTTTTATGTCATAATAGAGGTGTCCGTGACTTTTGTATAGGTATTATGTGTGTACTGTGTATTTTATGTTTTAATGTCACTGTATTTTACATGTCCCATATCTTAATGATGATAATTTCTATATGTATCATATGTGAAAATAAAATAAAAAGTATAAAGTTGAATATTTCGTTGTTTTTGTTTGTTGTTGTTTTTTTGCTTTTGTGCTGCCATACGCAGGCACGGCGGAAGCAATTCCTGATTGGGGGGGCTACTATCACAGCACAATTAGGCGAGGGTCCAGGGGCCGCCCAGGCCCAGGAAGCTCCAAGGGTCTTAGATGGTCGGAGAGGCGTTCTAGCGTATTTCCGAGCAATAAAACAAGAAATCCTCGCCCGTGTAAACCCTACTGGTGTTGCCTGTTTTTCCAACATTTATTAAATATAATAAATAATTTAAATATATATCAATAAAAATATATTCAATTCAAAGATTCATTAAGCTTCGATCATGTCACTGGCAGATATTTTTTCTACTTGTTGGGGAGCCTTTTGTCTTCTTGTGATTCATGCACCGTATATTGAAATTTCTACCGCCGTCAGCGAACGTTCAACTTCTGCACTACCGGTCCACTGCATGCTCCTGTATGTCCATAAGGAGAAACCGATTCTCGTTGTTGATGAATTCATTCGCTATATCAACCAAGGTGATGGAATACGTACAACTTGGTTGATATACATGTAGCACGGGCGTCGGAAGCAAATTCAAAGTGGTACGGCTTTACGAGGCAGGGCCGGCGGAAGCAATTCTTGATTGGGGCCGGGGAGCTATATATCATAGCACTTTAGGCGAGGGTCCAGGGGTCGCGTAGGCCCCGGAAGCTCCTGGGGTCTAGATCGCTGGAGACGCGTTCTGAGAGATTTCTGGCGAATAAAATCACTCTGCAATGAAGTGTATTTTTTAGTTCATTCCTAATCCTTTTGCCATGAAAACGCAATCGATGGTGGTTTTCTGCGATGCTGAATTAGAAAATATATGTATAGTAAAGTAACATAGATACATTGTGTAGACGTAACCGATATAATTCTTATGGACAATGATGTGTTAGTAAATTCATTCCAGAAACTAGCAACGTCTACAGCGGCGCTATAGCTATACCTCTGCAATAATAAAGATGGCGCTCTTACTTTTTATAACGGGTCATAACTGCTAACAATCAATTATTTCATGGACAAGGGGGACGCAAAAAGAAAAAAAGAAATGTTAGAAAAACACTCTACCCCGTCCGTCATTATAGTTGCCTTCAATGAATTACCCGGAGAATATAGAGTACCTGCGGCAAAATTATTTGGGGGTTGGGGCTATGAGCATATACATGTAACTTCCCACATCAAAATTGTCCCAAGGGTGCTAGTCGGTGCTCAGAGCCCCTAACAAATTCACTGGCGCTCTGGACCGATCAAAGTCTTCTTCAACTTGGAAGCTATCAAAACTTTCTTTTCTATTTTGTGTTTACTTTCTTTCTTCGTTTTTTTTTCTTTTCGCGCAAAAGTAGTACGGCCATGGGTCGTACCTTCCGTACCGCTTCCGACGCCCTTGTGTAGCGAAGGAAGTCAACGAGAATCAGAGACGAGTATTTGGTCGATTTTTGGAGTATTGTCATGCAGTCATAATTGACTTGCTATTGTACTATAGCGTTTAGCATTTTATGAACACAACTTGTAAATCATGTGAATAAGCAAGGATGTCTCTCATGGTTTAAACTCATCGGAAATGAAAATCTGGATTCAATACAGATATAGGTGTGTTCGCGTCACTCTATATAGCTTTTGTTAACCTAAAAATTACTAAACAATGCCGGTAAAAATAATTCTAGAGCTTTGCCTGACCCACTAATGCTGGAAGGTTGTAAATAGTTTTAGTTATGCGACAGATATGCGACGCAGACAATTCATGTTACTGTTCATTTCGAAAATACGTATTCATTGAAGTATTTTTGCGTTGACATCATATGAATTTTGAA